>OVAN01000644.1:0-53780 GCA_900406275.1 Anastatica hierochuntica
ATATTTTTGAAAAACAGACAATACAAAGGTGTATTTTTGTAAATCTCCCAAATCAATATGTGAATAATAATAGAGTTTAGTTTTTTGTCAAAAAATGTGACCAAAAAAAAAGTTTTTTTGTCAAAAACAATGTCCACAAAGACAATATATATGTCAAAAAAAAATTCATTACAAATGACACAAGGGCAAAATTTGTGTCTTAATAGACGCATTATTAATAGAAAACTGAGTTGAACATTAGGAAACGTCAATAATTGTCATATGCAGTTTTGATAGATTTGTAAGTTGTAACAATGTCATTATGCAATATCTTCGCATAGACCAGTGATACGATCTCACTTTGTAGATGACAAAAGTCAAAAGATAAAGAATATGTAGAAACAGAGCAATAGTGATTCAAAGTATAAGAGCAGCTTTTTCTTATTAAGAATAAAATCCAAACTCAAAAAGCTTACAAATTCTCTTTCTCTCAAATTCAAATCTCTCAAGACCAAAAGCTTAAAACCCTCTCTCGCCTAACTAACTCAAAAACTCGACAATATATATGTAATCTAGAACTCCTAAATTAATAAGGAAATCATACTAAAGATTAAGATAACTCCTAGACTTTAGTCCTTATCTAAATATTAAACCATAACTCGGTTTAATCTCTTCTATTTCTTTAAACCATAACTCGGTTTAAGGTTGTTTCTTCTTCAAGTTTACTCAGCATTCTCCTCCTTAAATTTGAAGTTGTCTCTTGTCAAGTCTTGAACTCCGATGAGATCCCTCATCTCCTTGAATTTGATCTTCTCAAGTGCTTTTGTTAAGATGTCTGCCTTTTGTTTATCTTCTGGAACATGCTCAACCTCCACTTGATTATTCTCAACGCATTCACGTATGAAATGATACCTCCGATGAATGTGTTTACTGCGTCCATGAAAGACCGGGATCTTAGTAAGAGATATTGTTGTCAACTCTTATCACCACTTTTTCGCCAACTCTTCCTGTAATCTCGCTCAACAGCTCCTGAAGCCGAATTGCCTGTTTTGCAGCTTCCGTAGCTTCCATGAACTCAGCCTCACACAAAGAAAGAGCCACACTTTTTTTTTAGAAGAACACCATGTGATCAGACAATCATTAAGATAAAAGATGTGACCCGAAGTGCTATTACCATCATCAATGTCAACATTGTGCGAGCTATCACTATAGCCGATCAGCATTATCCCTTTCGCACGAGTATAGTTCAACCCGAAGGTGACCGATCCTCGCAAGGATTGCAGCACATGCTTCAACAACGCATCATGAGATGTCCTGGGTTCATGCATATATCGACTAAGAACACCAACACTATAGGAAAGATCTGGCCGAGTATGCAACAAATATCGCAACCAACCAATGCCTCTTCTATATTTTGCTTCATTTATCCCCTTCTCTCCAAGCGACTTTGATAGATTTAAACTCACATCCATCGGCACATGGGTTGAGTTACAAGAATCCATTCCAAACTCTTCAAGGATCCTCTTAGTATACCTTTCTTGCTTAAGTGTGATACTATTTTTATGTTGTATTACCTCGATCCCCAAGTAATAAGTCAGCATTCCGAGAACACTCATCTCGATCTTAGCTCCCATCTCACACTTAAACTCATCTATCAATCCCATATTTGATCCAATTACTAGCAAATCGTCAACATACACAGCGACTATGAGTAGATGGCCCTTCTCCTCCTTTTGGTATAATGATTGTTCCTTCGAACACTTAGTAAATTTTAACTCTCTAGGAGTCTTATTTTTAACTCTCTAGGAGTCTTATTCAGCTTCTCATTTTAAGCTCTAGGCGCTTGTCTTAGTCCGTAGAGAGCTTTTGACAATTTATACACTTTGTCTTCACTCCCTTTGACCTCAAATCCTTCAGGTTGTGCAACGTATACCTCTTCCTTTAACTCCCCATATAGGAAGGCGGTTTTGACGTCTAAATGATGCACCTTCCAGTTACAAGTAGCCGCAAGAGATAGGATCAACCAGATCGTTTCGATTCTCGCAATTGGAGCAAATACTTCCTCAAAGTCTATTCCAAGCCTTTGTACATAGCCTTTAGCTACTAGTCTTGCCTTATACTTATTGATACTTCCATCAGGGTTTCGTTTTATCTTGAAAACCCATTTTAACCCGATAGGATTTATTCCTAATGGAAGATCAACTAAGTTCCAAGTATGATTTCTTTCGATGGAAGAGATCTCTTCTCGGCATACATTTAACCACACCTCCTTCTCTTTTGTCTCGCAAAGGTCCATGGTTCATCATCTAGCGTCATTAAGAGCATCTCTCCCTCTTCCTCCGCTAGTAAAATGTAATCTTCTAAATACTCAGGTGCTGCCCGAACTCTTGTTGATCTTCTTAGTAGAGGCTGCTCGGGTTCATCGTCACCTTCACCCGCTTCGTCCCGCGAGCACCAGCTGTGCCCGTCGCCTTTGTTTCATCATCACCATCAGCAACGTCCTCTGTTTTCAGCGGAAGAAGTTCTTTGCCACTTTGCTTCTTCTATCACTTCATCTACTTCTCTTAAGCCTCTATTATCAAAATCACCAAAATTAATGCTGAGAGATTCACCAGATTCTCTAACTTCTCCTTTTTCACAAGACTTCCAGCTTCATTCTTTGTCTTCTAAAAACACTACATCACGACTTACTGTGATTTTCTGGTTAACAGGATCAAACAACCGATAAGTTTTACTTCCAGTTTCCGTTCCTAGATACACCAAGGCTCTAGAGCGATCATCAAGCTTCTTTCTATGTGGTGTTTTGACCTTGGTGAATCCTACACACCCAAATACTCGCAGGTGGGAAACGTTAGGCTTGTTTCCCTTAAACATCGCGTATGGTGTTCTTGCATTTAAGGACCTGGTCGCGACTCGGTTAAGGAGATATGTGGCATGGCAAACAGCCTCTCCCCATAGGTAATTCGGCATTGACATGTACTTCAGGAGGCTTCTCCTCATCTCTAGAAGTGTGCGGTTTCGTCTCTCCACCACTCCATTTTGCTGGGGAGAGTGCGGTGTAGTCAAATGTCTAGTTATGCCATTCGTGCTACAGAAGTCTCGAAACTCCACTGACATAAATTCACCTCCTCTGTCTGTTCTAAAGGTTTTGATGTGAAGTCTTGTTTCTTGTTCCAAAGACTTCTTCAATCTCTTGAATTTTTCAAACGCATCGCTTTTCTCCTTTAGAAGAATTGTCCATATATACCGCGAATGATCATCTATTATCACAAAGATGTACTTGTTTAGTCCGATGGTTGGAGGTGTAATTAGACCACAGAGATCTCCATGCAGTAGTTCAAGCTTATTCGAGGCTCTGAATACGGTGGCTTGCAGAAAAGATTGTCTTGGTTGCTTCCCAAGAAAGCAAGACTCGCATGGTCTCTTTTCTATTGAAAGTTTTGGCACACAAGTCACTAGTTCTTTACTGATCATTATCCTTAGATTATCAAAATTAATATGGCCCAATCTTACATGCCATTTTTCAGATTCATTGCCGGAGATTGCTTGTAAACACTTCACGTTTTCTACCTCCAAGCTGATTTTGTAAAGCCGATTCTTGCCCCTGACGACCTTGACTAGTAGTTTTCCCTTTCGGTCGTACAACACGAGAAGGTGTTCCTTCATTCTCACCTCGCAACTAGCCTCTGTAGCTTGACCCAAGCTAATTATATTACTCTTGAGATCCGGTATGTAGTACACGTTGGATAAAGTCTTTCTCACTCCACCCGTGAATACAAATCTAATGGATCCTTTCCCTTTTATATCCACACATGAATCATCTCCAAACTTGACCTTTCTCGTGATTGTTTCGTCAAGAGTGGAGAAGAAAGTACGATTCCCGGTCATGTGGTTACTTGCCCCATTGTCAAGATACCATACATTCTCGTTCTTTGTATGTGTTTCGAACATGCTTGGTTTTATCTCCCCTTCATTAAGATATACTTCTTCAAGCATCATTAACTCATCTGCATCATGTGTTTCTTCTTCTTTCGTCTCTTGAGTCTCCTGGAATTTGAGCAAACGGTCCGGGCACTAAGAAGCGTAGTGACCAAGTTTGTCACATCTATATCACATGATTCTTGAAGTGTCTTTTCTTCCACGACCGCGACCTCTGCCTCTGCATGTGTTTCTACCGCCACGACCTCTCCCAGCACCATCAACAAACTCGCGGCCTCTGTTGGTGTTTTCAGAAGAATCGCGAAAGGATTGTCGATCATAGTTTGCATACATTAACTTTCCTTGATCCTCTCTGGTATCTTCATCATCATTAATCCTTTCTTCATATGTTTTTAGGCGACCAATGATGTCTTCAAAGGAGATAGTTTTAAGGTCTAGCACTTGCTCAAGGGATGCCACTATGTGTATGTATTTTCTCTGGGGTAAGCTCTTCAAGAATTTCTTGACAAGCCTTGAGTCTTCTATTTCTTCTCCTAATGCAGAAGCTTTCAAGGCTATCTCTGAAATCTTCCCAAAGAAAACATATATGGTCTCATGATCCTTCATTTTCAAGCATTCAAACTCAGCCATAAGTGTTTGCAATCGTGCCTCTCTAAATCTTTCTGCGCCCATATGCCGAGACTTGATAACTTCCCAAACCAGATACGCGGAGCCTAATTCTCCAACCTGAAACACGAGGGATTCATATATAGATTGAACGATTAGTGTCATGGCTAAGTCGTTCTTATCCTCGTCTTTGCTATTATCTTCAATCAATTCCCAGACTTTGTAAACTTTGAGAAGTATCTTCATCTTTATTGCTCATACTGTATAATTAGTCGAATTCAGTAAGGGGCATTTAATAGACGAAGAACCATTCTCCTTTTGTTTCTCTATTGTCGTCGAGGTGGAAGAGACGGGGGTGTCTCCCATGATATGAAACTAAAGCTCTGATACCAAGTGTAGAAATAGAGCAATAGAGATTCCAAGTATAAGAACGACTTTTCTTATTAAGGAAAAATCCAAACTCAAAACCCTTACAAACTCTCTTTCTCTCAAACTCAAATCTCTCAAGACCAAAAGCTTAAAACCCTCTCTCGCCTAACTAACTCAAAAACTCGACAATATATATGTAATCTAGAACTCCTAAATTAATAAGGAAAACATACTAAAGATTAGATAACTCCTAGACTTTAGTCTTTATCTTATTATTAAACCATAACTCGGTTTAATCTCTTCTATTTTCTTAAACCATGACTCGGTTTAAGGTTGCTTCTTCTTCAAGTTTACTCAACACAATACACATACACAAAAGAACCCACCAACATTCTCGTGTAAAAAGATTGATAAAGTGAGACTATGAGTAATATAAATGTAAGAAAGGAAGAAAAGAAAAGAAATGTAATAACTTTGAAACTTTGCTTACTTCATGTCAATGTTTACTGTTTTTTCACATGGTCATGCATTGGTCCTTTGCTATCTTTGCCCCTTTTCCCATCGTTGTGAGTGATTTTTTTGGGAGTTCTCCATCATACCTTCATCGTGGAGGCCAACATTGAAGAGAGTATTAGGTGGGATATCACCTTTGAACGAAGTCAATCCACAACTCATTGCTTCCAAAATGATTCGTTATCTTAAAATTCTTGTTCCTTAATTTCATTTTCATAAGGTGCCCTCAGTCTTCACTGGAAGATTCTCTTGCTTTTATATGGATCATCAACTTTCTTGCCAATACTCTCTCACCAGTGCATGTCTGAGACTACCAGTCGCTGCTACATCAACCCCACACCAGAACTACAAATTGCATTAGTGCACGTAGTTTTGCTTTTATGGAAAATATAGCGCATTGTGGTTTCTGTGGTGGAGTGGACGGGATTTAATCCTGAAATGATGGGGGAGAAGACGCGGAGCTGATGTCTCCTAACATTTCCCCTTCTACCTTCCCTCGTCTTCATGCTTCTTTCTTGTCAGATTTGTTTTCTTGAATGACAGAAAATCTTTTAGAGAGCCTTTCCTTCAGTGCTTTGGTCTCCTCTACCCTTATTCACGAAGGTCCTGTTCTGCTATATCCTCACTGATGGTTGATGTGATGTTTGCTTAGATTAAGTGGGATGAATGTAATTTTGAAAATTGATTAAGCTCTTTGTTTGTCTCTGGTTGGATAGCTTGGAGGCTTTTACCAAACCAAGAGTTTTGCTTTCGATTCTTTCGCGAAGATCTAGATGGTCTTCTTTGGACTTTAATATGGTGAGAGCTAACGTAGGTACCAACTTTATTTTGTGCCAATCTCTAAGATTCTACCGAATTTGGATCATGGGTTTTGTATAGACGATTTTGAAGGCGCTCTTACAACATTGGTTCCACTGTTGTTGAGGCAAGATTGTTAGTATCAAGGTTACTTTTTCTTGACGCCCTTTCTCTGTTATAGTTTGTTTGTTATTGGCTAAGTAATCCTTTGAGCTTTGGCTCTGGAATGATTACGCTCCTTACTGATTTTTTATGTAATCCGTCGTTTGAAGTATCAATATTATGGTTCAGTTGGGAAAAACAAATTATAACATATCACATGCCTTTTGCTGGAACTTCATATTCCAACGAGGTGAGAGATGAAATTTACCGCCATTTTCGTCTTTCTGACTTCAAAATATCCAAAGGAGGAGCAAATCCCATGAATTAATTGGTTTGTATGGCTATGTTATATGAAGCGATCCTATGTATTAATTGGTTGAAACACTAATAAATATTGAGTGTTTTTTTGTTGTGAGAAGCTAATCTCCACAAGACTAGAATATGCCTATTGACTAATTCCGTCTTAATTAACACTGTTTCAGCTCCCTTTGTAATCATGTTTTGATTAAAATAACAATATGATAAGACCTTTTATTAAAGAAAAATACCTTCAAACTAGCCTCAAACAGAATTTCCATAATTCTATTTAACTTTTCAAGAACATAAACAATGACTATAATTAGACAAGATATGATGATGACGACGACGATGATGATGACATTATGATCCTAATTTACTAAAAGGTAACTAACATTAAGAGAATTTTTTAATTGGGTTTTGTAAGTTGAAGCCAAATTTGCTCAAAAACATGGATGATAAGAGCATGATACTCCTTTGGATTCAAGGAAAGGTAACAAGCAAGAAGGTCCTCCAATTCTTTTGAAGTTCTGATGTTGTTTTCTTCTATCATTTCCACCATTGATTCCTTGAAATCTCTCCTTGGATCAACAGAGCGCTTTACTACTGCAAAACTCTCAAGAACAACTTGTTTTCTTTCCGATCTCGATGTGCTTCTACGCCTACCTGAGAGTTGAATTCTAGGTGAATTTACTCTTTTGAGGTTTGTCCCTGCAGAGCATCTTCTTCCATTAGAAACTTGCTTTTGAAATTTCTTCTGTGCTCTGCATTCATCATCATCTTCTTCTTCTATTTCTTTATTTATCATCACATAAACAAGTCTTTTCTGAGATTTCTTGGTTAGGTTGCTTGCAATACACGTTTTATCAGCGGGATCAAGCTCCTTGACCCTATGATGTGTATTCTTCGTGTTGATTTTGAAGATTGAAGGGTCAACATACTCATCACCCACTTCTTCGTTGAAATTGTACACAAAAGACTCAGGAGAGCTTTCAAAAGCTGGAGCCAAGTAGTGAGATAAATCTTGACCGTTGATCTTGCTCTTGTTGAAACCAGCAGATGCAAGAGAAGGAGTGAATGGTTTAAGGGATGGCTTGTAAAGTGTCTTTCTTTTACTCATCCTTCTTGTGTGAAGAGAATTTCTTGGTGAGTTATGGTGGGGATTACCAGATAATAAGGTGTTTGTGAAATAAGAAGCTGAAGATTGATGAGGAAGAGACTTTGAGGAAGGTTTCTTCTTGCTACAAGTGTTTAGGGAAGAAGAGGAAGATGAAGAAAGTTTGTTTTTGGGTTTGGTCATATCTTTGAGCTTGTGGAACCATGCATTTGGGATCATATCTGAAATTTTAAACTTGCAATTTCCCATCTTATCCCACTGTCTCTGTTTACAAGATTTGTGATGTTCTACTAGAAAAACTCTGTTTTTATGTGACATATAAAGAAGATGCTGAAGATTAGAATGCATGTATAGTGAAAGAAAATTGAGGAACCCCACTTCAGAAAAACAAAAGGCTTAAAGAATGACTTTTTGGTTGGGTCATTATCACCAGTATCAGCATGAACTACTTGAAACATCACATTTACACGTTTAAATTAATTTTAAATAGTAACACGATGGAATAACATGTTCATGACTATTTTGAATATGATGGTGATTTGAATAACTATTTAGTGAAAAACTTCAACATTATTTGATGAAATGGCTAAATTCTGGTTTGATGAGTTAATTAGTTTGTGATAAAGAGGGTGATAAAAATTAATTTATGGATTTTGGTTGAAATCTATTATCATTTTGCATGATTATTTTTCAGATGGTTGAATTAATTTAATTTACAATTGAAGAAAATAATTATCTATACCGAATACTTAAATTAACAATCAAATGAAATAAAAAAGTTGATTGAGATAATTGCTAACTTTTAAATCTAAATTACATGAAACTTATATCACTAAATTGCAGTAAATATCAATAAAATAAAAACTAAATTACAACTAAAAGGTATATACAATATTAATTCTTTTACAAAACTTATTAATTGAAGGAATAAAATGAGAAAGAGTTAAAAAAATAAAGTGGGTAATTAGGTCCAACATACATTAGTGGTTAATTAATTAAGAAACTAGTCATCAACAAAAAAAATTTCTATATTTTGTGTATTTATGGCGATTTTGCCCCTCTAATCTACATACACCGTTTGAAACAAATAGTCTGTCTATTTGTTACATAGCATAGGTTTTTCTCTTTTTATTTTTTTAAAAAAATACTCATTCCCAAAACTTTGTCTTGTGATGCTTTTAACATTACCAAACAGTGGCGGACCCACTTGAAGGCAAGGGGTGTCACATGACTCCCCTTAAAGATTAAATTTTTGTTTTTTGTACATTGGAACAAAGTAAGTTTGTAGAATAAGTGGTAAAATTACTTATAATGAACCCCCTATTATAATGAACCCCCTATTATAAGCCTTGAGCTAGAAGCTTATGAGATTCTATTTTTTTAATCTTTGTTTATATATTTTAGTATTTGACTCCAGTTAAATTTTTTTCGTGGGTCTACCACTATTACCAAATAAAGTCGTGAATCCCAATTATATTTTTTCTCTTGATGTTTGGTTATTTGTGAAATTCACAGACACACGAAAATAGATTGTCTAATCAACATTATGTAGAAATAGACTGCAACAAATAGTTTGTCTATTTGTTGCATAGCATAGGTTTTTCTCTTTTTAATTTTTTTTTAAAAATACCCCTTCCCAAAACTTTGTCTTGTGATACTTTTAACATTACCAAATAAAGTTGTGAATCTCAATTATGTTTTTCCCCCTTGATGTTTGGTTATTTATGAAATTCATAGGCACGCGAAAAATAGACTGTCTAATCATACGTTATATAAAAATAGACGGTCTAATCATACATTATAATAATTTCCGTCTATTTGCAAGATATATATCCGTTTCGAAAAATTCAAAATATGTTAAATAGGAAAAAAAAAATATACTTTTTCGTGTATTTAAAATTTTGTTTCGTTATATATATAAACCTATAGAGTCATTTGAAGTTTGGAGGGGCAAAAAGACAAAAATGAAAAATTACAATTAAAATTTATTTAATTTTTGAATGAAAAATACATATGACTATATTTTTAATTAATCTTCAACCACCTATTATTCCACAAAATTACCTAAAAGAATTTTGTGATATTATGTTACCAGCTAACTTTTTTTTTAGAACATTGTAACAAAAATGAATTTATTCCCTCAACTAAAGTAGATGATTGTTTTCTAAAAAGTTTTGGAATCCACCAAGCATTTGGGATCATATCTGAATTCATCTCTAAATAAACTTCTAAAATGAAAACGTTCCTCAACTGCTATTTATTGATAATCGAGTTTGACTTGATAAACCAATTGTTTGCACAATAAAGTATGCAATATTATATATGAGATGGAATCTACAAAGACCATTAAACAAACCGAAAAGAATACAAGATTAATTACTAACTAAGACGTAAAAGAAATTTTTATGTTGGTTTTTAATTTCTAATGCAAATAAATAAAAAAAGCAATAGACTCAACGAGTGTAAACGATGGATAAACAAATTGAGCATCGAAAAATCAATCATGAACAAGCAATTAACTAGCTAGAGATATGATTAAGCAACTTCTAAAACACATAACACAATAATAGAATTAACCTACTTCCGTAGTGTTAATTCTCTATGTAATAAATCTTAAAAGGCTAATTTACGCTGAATTCAAGATCTCATCATGCATTAATTCTCAAGTTTCGAGATGTTCATAAAGCGCAATAATGTTGGATCTTTTGGTTAAGAACATTTTGCCATCTAAAACTCATTCATGTATTTAGTCAAACACTTTCGATGCATTACATATTCTAAGATCAAAAACTAGGTCATGAATCTAATTTAAACATGAAAAACAACTATAGATGAATAACCAATCGATAAATCCGTAAATCTAGCAACCTAATATTGTCAATTCATGAAATACCCTACAAAAACCCATAAAAAATTGAGGAACTACTGACTCATGTTCAAAAGACACAAACGATACATATGAAAATCATATTATAATTGAATAGAAAACAATAATATGGTTCCGAAATCTTCTCCAAAAATATTGTAGGGATCTAAAATTCTTCCCCAATGATCCAAGTACAAAATTTTTAACAAAATAAATCTTAATATTAGATAAACATCAATATTAATACTATGATTTATATTATACTTGGATTTTCACACTAGTAAAAAAAATGTTATAGCCACGACAGATTTTGGTGATTAAATTGTGGCTATAGGATCATAGCTTTTTTCGTGGCTATATGAATGATTTTGCCACGATTTAGACACGAAAAAAGGTTACGATCCTATAGCCACGTTTTTTCGTGACTAAAACGTGGCTATACCAATTCTTTTCTACTAGTGTTAAATTCTTAATGTTTAGGGGATCGTGAATATCTAGGTCGATACACTCTTTTATTTATATATATATAAAGCCATGTTGAGATCAACAATTGGCTCTACATTTTATTAGAGCAATTTTGTCTCATGAATTTTTTTTTTATCAGTTTGAGAAGAAAAACAACTCGAAAGTTCTTTCTTCTTCATCTTGTATGTGTTCCTCTATTTTTCATCAGGAAACAGAGCATCGTGGTCTATCTCCTTGTGTTTGTTTCTTCGCTAAACTTTAGTTGAAAGAAGCTAGTTTCTCTTCTTTAAAGACAAGTCGTTATGGATCCTGTCATGGGAAAAGGTGTAGCCTCCGGTGGAAGTTTTGATGGAGGTTCTGCATTCAATGGAGCTTCTGCATCTCCATATACCTTGTTCGCTTTCTATAGTTTTGGGGCAGTCATTTCACATGTCTTATTAACCATTGATAATTATAATATATAGGCATCAGAGATGCTTAATGCTCTTCAAACTAAAAACAAGAAATGTTTTATCAACAAGTCGTTGATAAAACTAGAAGAGAATATGAGAATCGGTTAACTGTTAATTACATGATTGTTAAATGGATTTGATCATCTATTGAGCCAAAAATGAGGTCCACCATAACTTACATTACATATGCTAATCAATTGTGGACCGAATTGAAGGAAAGTTTCTCGGTAGGAAACAATGTTCGTGTTTATCAGAAAAAGAGTCAGCTCGCGTCTTGCTGACAGGACGAACAACATTTTATGGGTTACTATGGGAGACTTTCAAAGTTTTGGGAGAAGCTTCATACATGTGAGCCGCTTATAAACTGTTCGTGTAGTGCGACTTCAGAGTTTGCGAAACAGAAAGAGAGAGAGAGAGAAAAAGAGTTCACCAGTTCATTATGGGTTTAGATGATTCAAGACTTACCTCTATTTCAACGATGATTGTAGCTACCAACCCGCTGTGTACTCTCAGTGAGATTTATTCAAAATTGTTCGAGAAGAACAAAGACTACTTGCAGCTCGTGTCCAAGAGAATCAACGGAAAAAAATCGTCTGTTTTGTGTCACGACGAGAGCTAGAGCAGATTTCCTACGGTTCTGCGTTATATGGAAAATTAGAGCAATCTCCAAGTCTCTTAACCAGATTAGAAAATTAGGTGTTTTTCATAGTCGAGTTTTATGTACTCATTGTGGTCGGTCTCGTTATGACAAAAGGACATGCTAGTAGACGTTCAGCTTCCCTGAAGAATGGAATGAACATGCAGGACGAGGTAGGGATGACTTTGATCGAAGAAGAGGAGGCAGAGTTTCCGAGACACGATGCTTTTGTCATGAACGTGGTCGAGCTAATGTAGCTCAAGCGACCAGTTCACATTCTTCTTCTTCTTTTGGATTTTTTTCATACTAGTGGTTGGAAATTTCTAAACAAGCCAGGATAAATCAAATTTTTAAAACAAATTATTGAGTAAGATAGGATATGGAGATATTATACTTGACAAAGGTGTCTCACATCATATGATGGAAAATCTCTCTTTTAGCAAATAGAGTGAGCATGTCGTTGTGTTTAGTAGCGTTTGTGGGTGGTGAAAACAGTTTCTCTTAGCAAAGGACAACTTGTTATTTCGGATAATCTCTCTCTTTGTAATGAACTTTTTGTTCCTATTTTAAAGTGAACACTCGTCTATCTTACTAAGTTACTCAAATAAAGAAAGGGTATAACTTTATTTACTGATACTTTATATGTGTCACAAGCGTTATACGAGGATTTTGATTAGAGTCGGTGAAAAACGTGATAGGGTTTAGTATTTTAAAGATGCCATGGCCACAATGATTCATAAAGTAGATGCAACTTCAGACATTACTTTATGACATCAACGGTTGGGACATTCGTCGGTTTATGTGTTTTCTTCATTGTTTGGGTCTCCTAAGTACGCTTCTCTGGATTCATATGGCGTTTGTTTCAAAGCAAAGTAAACTAGAAATATTTTTCCTGAAAGTACTAATAAAACTACTGAGTGTTTTAAACTTATTCATTTTAAGGTTTGGGGTCCCTATCAAACTCCTTTTACAACCGAAGTTATGTCTTTTTTGACGATTGTAGACGATTTTTCTCGTACAATATGGACCAATTTGTTACTCGCCAAACCAGAAGTGCAAGTGGTGTTGAAGAATTTCTCTGCTTACACAAAAAGACGGTTCGATAAGCAAGCTCGCATGTCAGGAGTGATAATGACATTGAGTTTAGGTGTCTTTCTTCATTCTTTAGTGAAAAAGGAATGGTTTATCAAATACGGTGTGTTGCCACTCCTCCAAAAAGGCACAAAGCAAAACCCTAACATTCTATCTACTTTTTCGTTATATTCCCTGCTTTACCAAAATATCAATAAAAATTTACACTTCGGTCTTTGCTTTCCGTAGTAGCGCAATGAATCTTGCCGAAATTTTGCGCTAACACTTTTCATTCTGGATATTTTTTTATGTTTTCTGCAAGTTTTTCTCATGGCCACCAACTTGACATGTGTTCACGAAATGACCATAACTGTTGATCTCATCTTTGGATTTCCTTCAAAAACCACCAAATTAAACCTAACTCACGTAGCTATGTTGTGTCAAAACTTCAACTTAATCTAACAATGGAAAGTTTGTCAAACTTCTGATACTTGAGCACTATCATGTATTCTAAAATATCTATTTCTGGCCCAAATTACTCACTCCAAAACAATCTAAAAACATACTTTCACTAAATATAAAAAAGAACTCAAAACAAGACTAAAACCATTGTTAAATAGGTAAAAACACAACACATTAGAAAAGGATGATAAAAAATGTGTTGTGTTTTTAGTACACATAATAGTGAAATTCTTTCTCCACATTCCTGACGATGCTTCTTTGAAATTTGGTAAAGTTTGAACCTTGTCTTATACTTTTAGCTTTTAGGTACTAATCATCATTTTGTAGGTTTTTTGGAACTTTATATAATATGATATTTATAAGGTGACTTTGTACAGATATACAAAATGATGAGATTAGGACAATCAGTATATCCGGTTTGATGATATATGAATAAATGGAGCAGCTTTGTCATAACGATGATTTAGAGAGATTTTTTGGTCCAATATGTCCACTAACGCCGAACACTTTGAGAACACCTTTTTCTCTGTCCATTCTCTTTCTAATTCAACAATTTTGACTTTTGTCAAGAATTTTATACTTCTTCAACCATGAAAAAAGAAATGAGTATCCAAAATAAAATATTTCCATAATCGTTACATAACAGAGCTATGAATTTGAAGCAGAAACTGAATCAGGCAGATATATCTTAACGGGAATGGATATTAATAACCCTAAGAGCATGTTCATTGGATATCTTACATGAGATTCTTAGTATTTTTTATTTAAAAAAAATAGAGAAAAGGGAAAGCTTAAGAGCCGAATCTTAAGTTTCCTAATTAAGTATGGGCTCTTAGGCCAGTTCTTAGTTTTTTTTAGATCAGAACAATTTCATTTTCTAATCTGTTTCGGATTCATTTCAGATCCGTTTTTTTTGTTTTTCGGTTTTTGGATTCGTTACATATTCATTTACGATTTTTGAAGTTTCGGATCCATTTCAGATCTGTTTAAAATATCCCGAGCCAAATCCAAAATACTCGAAAATACCCTTTTCGGTTCCGTTTCGGCTCCGTTTCAGAACCGTTTTTTTGTTTTTCAGTTTTTGGATATGATACAGATCTGTTTACGATTTTCGGAGTTTCGTGTCCGTTTCAGATCTGTTTAAAATATCCCGATCCGAACCCAAAATACCCGAAAATATCCGTTTCGGTTCCGTTTCATATCCATTTTTTTTGTTTTTCAATTTTTGGATATGATACGGATCTGTTTAAGATTTTTGGAGTTTCAGATCCGTTTTGGATATGTTTAAAATATCCCGATCCGAATCCAAAATACCCGAAAATATACCTAAAAATACTCGAAAAATACCAGAAAATATACCTAAAAATACTCGAAAATATTTCAGGTTTTGTTTAAATAAAAAAAAAGAATTTTTATTTAAGAATCCCATTTAGAATTCTTACAATAATTGACCAAAATTGCTAAGAACCCAAAAAGATTCTTATTCTAAAAAAATTAATAAAAAATGGCTAAAAACCCAACATGCTCTAAGATCTGTAAAATAATTTGTTAAGGAAGTCTTACAAGCAGGAAAGCATTTACAACTTTTGAAATAAAGTGTGATAATCATCAATATTACACAGTTCTGTTTTGTTCTCATTATCGAAAGTAATAATAATAGATTACAAAAATGGTGAAGCGAAACCAAATTAATAAGAGATTTCATAATTTACTATATCAAAAAGTGAACATTTTTGCAACTACTTGTGTGTAGGGTGAATCCAATTACCCTGAAACCTCTACAAACTTAAAAACGTCGGAACTTTGTGATGGAGATGGTACACACCATGCCCAGTTCAGAATAAACCGATCCAAAAAACAAGTTGAGGGCCTAGGAGTCCGGTGGGCCGCCAGGGCCTGATAAGAAGAGGCTGGCCTCTCACATTGAAGAAAGAAGAGGCCTACACAGTTCAAAGAAAGGATGAATCAAAACCGATGAATCGACATTGAATAAGGAGGATTAATGTGCATTAATTGAGCAGTTACAAGGAGAAGAGATGATAAAAGGAAGAGAGGGAGCTCAAGAAATGGGGATCGGTTTTTTCCTTGTGAGCAATTGTTAGCAATAGAACTTTGTATTGATATTCTCAACATTAATAAAATTCTCATCTTTCCCAATCAAGTACCAAATCGCACACCCCGTTTTCTTGTGTGGATTTCGGATCCAACAATTGGCGCTAGAAGGAGGGTGAATTCCGCTTCGCTACATCAGTGTTCCACGTAAGTCAGTGAACGTTTTTAGGTTATCTATTCCTTTTCTCCTTTTCATTTGCAGAAAGTCATGTCTGCGACAACGGAGCCGATGGAAGAACAAGCCCAACTCTCCCAGGGATTCACGACGGCGACAACGTCAACACGGCCGCCGAGATTCGGGAGCAAGAAAAAACCACCCCAGCGTTCGACGCCCAGGCGGCGTTAGACCTAGTTCCGGAGAACATGTGCGGCATATTTGCCCTGCTGGTTGAAAGGACTGCCAGACAAGAAGAGCAAGACCGAAGATCGAGACAACGGTTAGAGGAGCTGGCGTAGGCCCAGGCTACCCAGCTCGCGAGGATAAATTCTCTAACCCCGACCTCACCACGCAAACTCCGGACTCTGGAGGCCCGACCTGAGAACGGTGCAACCCACACTGACCAGAGGTCAGGCGGAGACCGGGATCTGGGACAACAAGACTCGGCTCTAGGAGGGGTGTCAGCTCATGCGGACACCGAGCTGCAGGTGCTAAAACAGACCCTCGCCCAAGCAACAACCGAGCTCCGAGCAATGAAGTCCCAGATCCACAAAGCAACCACCTCGGCGCCGGAGGTTCATCGAGTCATTGAGGAAACCCAATGGACGCCCTTCACAAGCCGAATCGTAGGCGCGAAAATTCCGAGCATCAAGCTCAAGATCGCACCCTACGAGGGTAGAACAGACCCCCGAGCTCACGTGACTGCATTTTGCATCACGATGGGATGGACCAAATTCTATGAAACCAACAAGGACGTCGGATACTGCCAGCTCTTCGTCGAGAACCTTTCCGGAGCGGCTTTAAACTGGTTCTCCCGCCTAAAGGCAGATTCCATTGATAGCTTCAATGAGCTATCAAAATCTCTCATCAAGCACTATTTCATGTTCATCGAGAAGGGAGCTTCGGATGCCGACCTCTGGACAATGACCCAGAAGAAAGACGAATCTTTACGATCGTTCTTGTCCAGGTTCAAAGCAGTTATTTCCAACGTGGTCATTAGTGACGAAGCGGGCATCGCAGCCTTACGGAATGCTCTCTGGTACAATTCACGCCTACGGGAAGACCTCATGCTTAACCGACCTACTTCCTTGGAAGACTCTCTCCACCGAGCTTAAAGGTTCGTAAAAATTGAAGACGAAAAGAAGGTGTACGCGGAGAAGCACGCCTCGACAACGAAGACAACGTCCAAGGAGAAACCAAGGGAGGAAAGAGACAACAAATGGTCCTCCAGCGGACACCGACCTGAGGGAAGCAACTCCAAGCATAGGTCATTTCAGATATCGAACCCACGAAGTTTGGACCGGAGCTCGGGAGCCAACCCCAATTACAGGTCCAGGTCCAACACCTGGACACGAAGCGACGGGACCAGGACCTCAGAGAAGTTCTGCGAATACCACAATACCTCAGGCCACACAACGGAAGAGCGCTACGAATTCAAGCAATATTTGTTTAACAAGTACAAGGCGGAATAGTTGGCTAATAAAAACGATGACCACAAGGGGGCGCGACCTCACAATGACATGTAACCACCAAAACGAGATCGGGAGGCAAGACAAATGGAGAAGACAGAACCTCCTACAGCTCGGAAGCGAATCAATATGATAATAGGGCCAAGCCCTTTCTTCAACGACACAGTCCAGTCAATAAAGAGTTACAGCATGCAGGCAAACTCGGCAACCGATGACGTGCAGGCGGCAATCAGAGAAGATACTGTCATATAATTCTCGGAGTGGAAAACTAGGGCGTCGCGCGCCCTCACAACGGCGCCTTGGTGCTCAAACTCATGATTGAGGAATGCGAGATAGCTAGAGCTTTAATCGATCCAGGCAGTTCGGTGAATATCCTCTACAAGGAGACACTCAACAAAATGGAGATCCCAGAGGAGCGTATAAAGAGATCGAAGCAACAATTAACCGCCTTCAACGGTGCTACCAAAATGTCGATGGGGACAATCAAGCTTAACACTTTCATAGGCAGCGTCAAGATGGAGACCAAGTTTACGGTGGTAGAGGCTACAGACATATACAATGTGATATTGGGAACCCCTTGGATTCAATTGATGCGAGCAATCCCATCTACCTACCACCAGTGTATAAAGTTCTCTACCGAGCTCGGGGTAGTAACCGTACACGGGAGTCAGCGGACAGCAAGATTATGATATGTTAATGAAAACAAACTATACAGATCCCAAGCGCAATACACATTCCAAATCCGAGCTCCGGAGTCAAGTTAGGAAGCAACATATCAAGCCGAACCATCCAATCCCGAGCTCAGTAAAGTCAGGCAGGTATGCATTGACCCCGGCAACCCCGACCACTGCGTGGGAATCGGGACGAACCTTGAGAAAGAAATTTTCAAGGAGTTGGTGGCGTTACTTAAGGAGAACAAGCACACTTTTTCCTGGACAATAGACAACATGCCAGGGATAGGCTTGGACATCACATTCCATGAGCTCAACGTCGACTCGACCTACAAGCCAGTTTGCCAAAAGCGGAGGAAGCTCAGGACAGAAAGAGAAGAGGGGGTCAACGCGGAGGTAGAACGATTGCTCAAAGCCGATTCAATCATTGTAGTTAAATAACAAGACTGGCTAGCCAACCCGATGGTTGTCAAGAAGAAGAATGGTAAATGGCGGGTATGCGTAGATTTCACCGACCTCAACAAGGCATGCCTAAAGGACAGCTTCCCTCTTCCACACATAGGTAGGTTAGTGGAGGCCACAGCCGGAAACCAACTGCTATCCTTCCTTGATGCCTTCTCTGGGTATAACCAGATACTCATGCATCCTGACGATAGGGAAAAGATGACTTTTGTGTCCGACCGAGGACTCTACTGCTACAAGGTGATGCCATTCGGACTAAAAAATGCAGGAGCAACATATTAGAGATTGGTGAACAAGATGTTTTCTGACCAGCTTGGAAGAACAATGGAGGTGTACATTGACGACATGCTGGTCAAATCATTGCGCGAAGATGACCACGTCAACCATTTATGAGAATGTTTCTCGGTCCTTAACAAATATGGCATGAAGTTGAAACCGACAAAATGCACATTCGCTGTCACCTCCGGAGAGTTCTTGGGATACCTGGTGACCCAGCGCGGGATCGGAGCTAACCCCAAGCAGCTTTTCACTATCATGGACATGAAGTCACCAACCACAATGCGAGAAGTACAACGACTCACAGGACGGGTAGCGGTCCTAAGCAAGTTCATTTCCCGATCTACCGACAAGTGTCTCCCGTTCTACCAGAAGCTTCGCTCCAACAAGAAGTTTGAGTGGGACGAGTCGTGCGAAGAAGCATTCGCCCAATTTAAAGCATACCTGACCACACCTCCGATACTATCCAAACCGGTGAAGTGTTGTATCTCTATATAGCGGTGTCCAGCGCGGCGGTTAGCAGAGTCTTAGTTCGAGAAACGAGCAGAAGCCCATTTTCTATATCAGCAAGTCTCTGGCAGATGCCGAGACTAGGTATATGGTTACCGAGAAGCTGGCGCTCGCTGTGGTCACATCAGCACGGAAGCTTCGCCCATACTTCCAGTCTCATTCCGTTGTCGTATTATCCAACCATCCACTCTGCACCATACTCCATAGTCCAACACAACCAGGACGTCTAGCCAAGTGAGCTATCGAGCTTAGTGAATACGACATCGAGTATAAGCCCAGAAGAGCGCTGAAATCTCAAGTCTTGACGGATTTCATCATCGAGATTTTCCCAGAACCGAGCTCTGAAGAAGAGGTTCAGGGCACCTGGACTCAGCACGTGGACGGTTCTTCCTCCACTAAGGGGTCTGGCGTTGGGGTGCAACTTGTATCCCCAACCGGGGAGACCCTAGAGCAACCTTTGCGGTTAGCATTCCCTGCCTCAAACAACGAGGCGAAATATGAAGCGCTTCTCGTCGGGCTCCAGCTCGCAAAGGCAGTCAAAGAAAAGAGGATCGGCGTATTTTGCGACTCCGAGCTCGTCACGAATCAGTTCAACGGGGAATACGAAGCTCAGGACGACCGCATGACAGCATACCTGAAGCTGGTGCAAAGAGAAGCCGCGGCGTTTGACGAATTTTATCTAACCAAGGTGCCACGCAAGGACAACTCCATCGCCGACGCACTAGCCGCGCTGGCCTCCGCCTCTGCCGACAATCTTAGCCGTACAATTCCGGTGGAGACTTTGTCCAGATCAAGCATCATCGAGATTCTTGCTGATCCAAGCTCGGATACCTATGGTGACCAACCGGACCAGCGGCAAACGATGGCTCTTCACAAGGACGACCTCGGAGAGGACCTCGACGCTGTCGCCCTTGAAGGAACTAGAGAAGGAGACAACTGGAGAAAAGAGATAAGGAGTTATATTACTGACGGCACTGTCCCATATAACAAATGGCAAGCTCAGAAGCTCAAGAAGCGGAGCGCACGTTACACTTTATTCGAAGATAAGATCTTCAGAAGGAGTGAAACGGGCGTGTACATGTACTGTGTGCACGGAGACGAGGTAAGGCAAATAATCAAGAAGGTCCACTCAGGAGTTAATGGGAACCATGCCGGCGGCAGGTCGCTAGCACAGAAGATTCGCAAGCAAGGCTACTACTGGCCCACCATGGAGCGGGATTGTCTGTCGTATGCAAAGAAATGTGAATGGTGCCAGCGTCATGCGCCCATAATCCATCAACCAACTGAGCTGATGAAGTCAGTCATGACACCCTATCCTTTTATGCGCTGGGCAATGGATATCGTTGGTCCCTTGCATAACTCGGATAAAAAGCATTATCTGCTTGTCCTCACTGATTACTTTTCTAAGTGGGTTGAGGCGGAAGCCTAAGCCAAGATTAAGGATAAGCAGGTAATTGACTTCTTGTGGAAGAACATCTTATGCCGACACGGAATCCCGCATGCAATCGTTAAGGATAACGACTCCCAGTTCATCTCAAGAGATTTGGAGCATTTCTGCTCGGTCTACAAAATCAGGATTCAATATTCAACACTCCACAATCCCCAAGGTAATGGACAAGCCGAAGCAACAAACAGGGGTATTGTTGAAGGTCTCAAAAAATGGCTGACCACCAAGAAGGACAGCTAGGCTTTCGAGCTAGATGGAGTACTATGGTCACACCGAACTACGCCATGTCGCAGCACACAACAATCATCTTACTCCCTCGTGTACGGAGTTGAAGCGGTTATACCTGCCGAGGTACGCGTGCCGACACTTCGGCGTCAGATCCTTCCCGAAGACGAACCACCAACAACGAGCTGTTAAGAGTCAACTTAGACACGATTGAAGAACATCAAGATCTCGCCTTTGTACGCCTTCAAGCCTACCAAAACCAAGTTGCCAAGTACTACAACAAGCATGTCAGTCCACGCGCATTCCAAGAAGGAGACTTGGTCATCCGACGTGTGGTCCAGAATACGTCCGAGTATCAGGTCGGCACGCTCAGAGCGAGTTGGGTAGGCCCTTACAACATCGTGAAAGAATTACGCCCAGGGATTTATGAACTTCTCCGCATGGACGACACGTCGGAACCTCGTCCATGAAGCTCGGTGAACCTGAAGAAGTACTATTGCTAAAACTTCCTGTCTCTGTGAGCGCGGGTAACGCAAAACAAAAAACTCTGGTCCCCTGTACCTCAATGTAATTGAACTACGGAGAGGCTTGATCCCTCCGGGGTATGTAGGCAACCCGTTATGGGTACAACTGTTGTAATAAAAAAAAACCATATTCTTTTGACAAAAAATTCATGTTCAAATCTTCCATCTAACGAAGCTCGGTTATGTCGGCGCCCTGGCCAGGTCCCCCGACCTCCCGAGTTAGCAGCGCGCTTCTCATAAGTGCCTAGGTGAAACGACACCATGGATGTGGAAAGGCAACCGCTGAGTGGTTCCCCACAGTCCGGTATGACCTAAGCATACCCTTATAGGAAAGCCGGACCATGTCCGCAGAACACTCAAAGGGCAAATCTCACCCTTTTACTTAAGGGTGCAAACTTGGGTGTGGCACGGGATAAGCCAGCACCGCGTTGCGCCCTAACACTAAATCCTGAAACAGGGTAAGCCGGGGACATTCCTCGCACCTATGTTCACTACTAAAGATAAGAGTGAACTTAGTAAGAGGGCCCTCGCGTTCCATAAGTCAATAAAAATTATAGCTAAAACTGCAAAGTTCTCCCCTGATTACGACAAAAAAAAAACAAAGGGTAAAACAACAAAATAGAAGCTTGGGCATACAGTAGGATGGGATTCATCTACGTCATGTCCTAAGCATCAACAAGATGGTTTCTTGTGTTGGAGCTGATGAACTTCAGACTGAAGTGAGAAGTGCTTTGGGTAAGGCTCTTGGTACTTTTGGAAGATGCTTATCCTTCGAAGGTTTTTTGTACAGCTAGAGTCAAGTTTCCTCGTTATCAATGGTCGCTATTATCAGAAGTTGAGCTAATTGCGCTAAACCAAGACAGTCTAGAAAGGCTGTTCCGGGCTATGATCTGCTAACTAGTCAGAGGGGACTAGATGGATTGAGATTAAGTAAAAAGCTAGGTGAAGCAAATCATTAAGTTTTAATCTTAAAATCTTGGATAAAAGCCTTCCTAGGCACCAAAGGTTAAATTCAAAGAGGAAACACCAATGAAAGGCAAATGAAAGTCTAACGATTACAAAAAATATATCAAGGTCACAGGCGGCCTATTCTTGGGTCTCTTCCCGGTCCTTGGCAAGCTCGGAGGCGACACTAGGAGAGATGACAACAACGTTGGAGCTGAATTGGTCGATCTGAATGGCCGGAGGAGCAGGCAGGTCGTCAACAGCAGCGGTGACAGGAGGTTCCACAGAAGGTGCCAAGGCTGGGGCAGCTGGAGCCATGGCTAGCTCGGAGGGATCAGCAGTTGCGGAGGAGACCTCGACCTCAGCAGGAGCAGGAGTGGGAGCAGCAAGAACGGCCAAAGAAGACCTTCGGAGCTATCTGACACTAGGGAGACCCGGAGGTCTTCAGCTAGGTTAAGCTCAATAACGTCCATTTCATTGAGCTCGTCAGCAAAGCCCTCAAGAGCCGCCGTCATGTTTTCCTTCTCAGCATCGAGGTCGGGCTCAGTCCCTTTGGCCTTGCTCTCTTTAATCTTGTCAATAAAGTCAGCTCGGGCTTTGGCTTGAGACTGCAAGAGGGCGTTCTCCTGCACGAGCTTCGCGTCTTACAAAGCTCGCTCAACCTTCATGAAGCGAACCTTGTACTTGGCGGCTACTTCCTTCCTTGCCTTTTTTGAGGCCTTCCGAGCTGCCCTCTCAATTTGGGCCTTGAGACGGGAGACCGTTTCCTCGTGAGCCTTGGCGGCACAGTCATAACGCCACAACAGGTCAGAGAATTTCTTCTCTGCCGCCTCAGCTTGGCATACATCCGCTCCTCCTCCCTTTCAGCCTCGCTACGAGCTTCCTGGAGCTCGTTGAAAATCTCATCAGCATTGTTCTTGGCTTCAACCAAGCGGGCTTCCAGCTCCTCCGTCCTCTTCTGAGCTCGCTCCTCAGACGCCTTGAGCTTCTCCAGGGCTTGGGACCAGGATGACTCAAGGGCTTGGTTCTTAACTTCGACCGCGGCAACCTTCCGGGCCATGTCCTTGAGCTCGAACTCTCTGTCAATGGTCAGCTTGACAGCCTTGCTGCGCATGCCCTTCTCCACATCGAACGCAGTCCGGTCCGCGTACCACTGCGACCTCATACGGCTCAACTCCGCTTCGTACTCCAGCCGGAGGCGGTTGAAGAAGCTCATTCCCTAAACACAAAGAGCGGGAGTCAGGAGAGGACGGTCCGAGGTAAAATAGCAAAAGTGAGAGACAAGAAGATGTACCTCAGTATAGCGGACACAAAACTCCTGGTAGGAGTCTGATTGCAGCTGGAACTTCTTTGGAGGGGTCGGGCTGTCAGGGAGTTGGACCCCTTCGTAGAACCTCACAGCGGCGGCTCTTCCTTGACCAAAGGAAGAGGACTCAGGGAGGTCAAACCTCAGGGCTAAGCCAGCATCCAGAGGCTGGGAAGAGAGGGTCGCAGGCTCCGAGCTCGCGGGAAGCCCTTTGTCTTTCGGCTTCCTAGGTTCTGACCTCGGCGGGTCAGAGGACCTCCTCTCTTCCGACCTCTGGCGGTCAGATGAACCTCTCTCGTCCGACCTGCTAAGGCTGGAAGACCTCCCCTCCTCTGTGCGCTGCCTCTTTGAGGAGCCTGGAGAAGGGGAGGGGGATCGCTTCTTGGAAGGGGGATCGCGAGCTCGCAGATCCTTCTTGCCCAAACTCCCGGTGGGCCTCACGGTACTTTCTTTCTCCTTCCTCTTCCTTGCGGCACCACTGACCACAGCAAGAGAGGCTTCACGACCTGAGGACTGAGCGGCAGCAGGAGCTTTTGGTGGAGGAGGGGGCATCAAGCCATAAGCAGCAGCTGGGCCTGCGTTCCCAGGAGTCTTCGTGGGGATAGGAGCTCGTTCCCTGCTCAAGGGAGGATTAGGGACCTGAGTATCGAGGCGGCCTTCTCTTAGGAGCTGCTCCTTCTCAGCCCAGAGCCGATCTTCCTCCTTTTTCTTGGCCTTCTCCTCCATGGCACTTGCCTCGGCAGCAACTTTTTCGTCAGCTGCTCTTCTATCAGGAGCAACTTTCTACTCTTCTGCCCTTCTGGCAGCAGCCTTCTCTTTCTCCGCCTTCTTACGACGAGCCTCAACAGCTCGCTGTTCCAAGTCTGGAAGGACCACGGTAGGGCACACCATCTCAGAGCGGGGAAGTTGAATCCGGAGAGGAGAAGGTGGTGAGGGTTTGTCTGCTTTTGCTACAACAACTCTAGCGACGGCTTTAGAAATGCGGTCAGGGGTGAAGAAGGCCCAGGCTCTATTGGGGGATTGCTTCAGAGAGGCTACCACCTCTTTAAGATTTATCGAGAGAGAAGACTTCTTGTGCTCAGGAGCAACTGCAAAACAAGGAAAGGAAACCAGTTAGAGAGGGTGAAGACAGGAAAACATTGACAAGAAGTGATCTAAAATAGGTCGGCTACCAGGTTCTAGGTTCCACATCCGGCGGGTGGAACCGATAAATTGCTCTGGCAATGAGTTGACATCAGCTAGGACGTAGAAGTACGCCTGCTCCCAGAGGTCGTTTTTGCTCTCAGGGAACGTGACTAGCTGCGGACAACCAGAGATGTAATAATGCCCCGACTTGGCAGAGGCTTTGAAATTGGTAAGGAGCTCCAGCAAGTGAACTCCTAGCTTCACGTCCCTCTTAGCAGCAATCACCATCAGGCCGAGAATCGTCCTGACAGTCCCGGCTGTTAACTTGAGAAGGCAACGGTCCGGCGCCGAGAGTACATAACAAAGAGTTCCGGCAAAGGGAAGAAGAGGTGGCTCTTGAGGAATTAGGACTCATAGAGATAGAAGAAGTCTTCAGGGGGAGTCCAGGGCCTCTCCGAGGGAGTTGGAAGTTGAATAAACACCGAGTCAGGGATCCCAAACTTCTCTCTCAAAGAGCTAATTGACTTGGGCGTGCTGGTGGTCGGCGCGGCGTTGAAGAATTCAGCGGCAGGAGCGGTGGCTAACGGCACCGCCGATATCGCATGATCAGGACCAACTATCTTGGTCTCACCTTCCCCCTCTTCCACAATAAGTGTGAAAGGGGAGAATTCCTCTCTCTCCTCAGAGTCGGGACGGTAGGAGGGGAGATCGATTGGAGAAGAAGGGAGAAGGGGTCTTTCAGCGGAAGACCCTAGAGTGTCTCTGAACATGAGAGACGATGCCCTGATCAGAGGTTGAGGCAGCCGCGAAGGCGGAAGGGCGTTTCGAGGGCTTCTTGCGAACCAAGGGAGCAACGGGGTCCATGGAAGCTTCGAGGGAGCAGAGGAGACACAGAAGAACAAGGATTGCAGGGGACGAATTGCAGGAGGAAAAACAGAAATCGCGAAAATAAAACAAGCAGATAAGGAGAAAAGAGAAAACGGAGCAAACCTTTTCTTTTCTTCAAAGGAGAAGTCGAATCGTAATGAGGAGGGAAGGCAAAAGGTCTCACCTTTTCAATGACACGTCTCTTGAGCATGGTGACGTGGGCGGCGGATTAGACGCGTCTGGGACCCACGGGGCAAATCAAATCTTTCCAAAATCTCGCTACAAAAGATCTCCAAATCAAGGCACATCCGGTTCGTTTATTGCAATTTGGATCGGTTTAGTCCGAATCTGGAAAATCACAGTCCGCTTGCCTTAAGGGGAGCCAATCATAAGACCCTTATCACGGGATCTCCGATCAGCTTCCATAAACCAAGCTCCGGGGGGCTATTGATAGAGATGGTACCTACCATGCCCGATTCAGAGTAAACCGATCCAAAAACCCAGTTGAGGGCCTAGGAGTCCGGTGGGCCGCCCGGGCGTGATAAGAAGAGGTCGGCCTCTCACATTGAAGAAAGAAGAGGCCCACACAGTTCAAAGAAATGATGAATCGACATTGAATGAGGAGAATTAATGTGCATTAATTGAGCAGTTACAAGGAGAATAGAGGATAAAAGGAAGAGAGGAAGCTCAAGAAATGGGGATCGGTTTTTTCCTTGTGAGCAATTGTTAGCAATAGAACTTTGTATTGATATTCTCAACATTAATAAAGTTCTCATCTTTCCCAATCACGTACCAAATCGCACACCCCGTTTTCTTGTGTGGATTTCGGATCCAACACTATAGTTTTTTTTTTAATTTATAAAGTAGTCAATTTATCGATATCTTATTAATAGCAATTCTCTAAAATACTACCAAATCAAGTTTTTAGGCTAATAATGTGTTGTTCATTTTTTCATGATAATACTCGTTTGCTATAAATTATAAGCATGATCTGGATAAAGTAATTGGATGCAAGTTAAAATTCATCAAAAAAATCTAGATATTTTGGTACGATTATTAGTAAAATTAGGATGAGTTTTGTTCATCCAAAAATTGTAAATGTCTAAAAGATCCTCCCCTAAAATAAAAAGTTACACATTAATATCCTAATTTCACAAAAATTGCAAAAATCGTAAAATTCTCAAGAGCCGCAAAATTTCGCAATAAAACGCGTAAAACTACAAAATCGGAAAAAGTCACAAATTCTGCAAAAAAAATCATGAAGATTGTCAAATTCGACCAAAAAATGTGAAAATCAGATTGGCCACAAAATTGGCGAAGCTCGCGAAGTTTGCGAAAATAACAAAATCTGCAAAACGCCAATACCGCAAAATCCAACAAAACCATAAAAACATAAAAATCGCAAATTCCTAAAAACCGCAATAACTCCCAAAAACCACAAACACCGCAAAAACACAAAAACGCAAGAATCATAAAACCCGCCAAAAACGAAAAAAATTTGCAAAGCCTACGAAATTCGCAGAACCACCAAAACAGCAAAGTCCAACAAAACCAAAATAACCGCAAATCAGTAAAACCAAAAAAACTGCAAAAATTGTCAAAACAGCCAAAATCGGCAAAAAATTGCAAAATTGCAAAAAAACACAAAAACAGCAAAAGATGGCAAAACCGCACAATTCGCAAAACCCGCAAAATTAGCATAAACAACTAAAACGTAAAATTCACAGAATCGCCAAAACCACAAAATCCGACAAACCGTAAAAACTGCAAAAACAACCAAAACCGCAAGAATCCGTAAAAATCGCAAAATCGTAAAATCCATTAAAAACCGCCTAAACTTCAAAAATTGAAAAAATTGTAAAAATCGCAAAACCGCAAATTTCGTAAAACTGCCAAAGCCGTAAAAACTGCAAAAGTAGTAAAATTTTCCAAAACCATAAAAACCGCCATAAACGGAAAACCGCCAAACCTCAAAATCCTCCAAAATCGTAAAAATTGAAAATCTATAAAACTGTCAAAACTTAAAAATCCACCAAAACCGCAAAATCCGGAGAAACCCAACCACAAAATCCGCAAAAAAAAACTGTAAAAATCGCAAAATTCGTAAAAACTGTAAAAATCGTCAAAAACTACCATAACTGCAAAATAATTATTTATGAAAAAGATGACATTATTTCATAAGAAAATATTTTTTTTATAAGATAATAGTTAGATATGTCTGGATGCTATTGCAAATACACAAACGAACAAACTTGTGTTCAGATGTTGCATTTAGATGCAAAAACCAAATGCAAAAATAAACAGCATCTGGATGCAGCTACCATATGTCGCATCCATATACAGCATCCATAATCCATATGATGCATCCATATACACAAAAGAACAAGACCTAATATAACAAATGCTTCAAATTTATCACTTATATGGACAACCGTTATTTAAATCTCGAACTTAAAAAACGAAGCTAAATAAATCTCGAACTTTTACGTGATCCTTTTTAATACTAAATTTTTAAAATTAGGCCATTTAAAATCATGAACTACCGTTGGCCGGACCAATTCGAACTCAAAAAAATCAACAATTAATTACGTTTAATTTCTGTTAAGTTTTAATATATATCCTTTAATAAAACACTTGAAAAAAAAATTAAAAACCCAAAATTGACAAAGTAAAAATCTAAATCCCAAAACACGTTACTTAAAATTGATATCTCTTCTCCTCGCCTAGTTGGAGAAGATGACATCTTGCTACATCTCGTGACGTCCACCTACGACAAAATCTTGCGACAACGTCCTCCTCTCTTTAGCGTAGTCGAAGAAGACGACAACCTCTGCAAAGAAAAACTTCTTCGACTGATGAACCAATGACCTAACTTTGACCAAATCTTTTGACTTTTGAACGATCCTGAGGAATGTCAAACACTTAGAATATTCTTAGACTTAGTTCTCTTTTTCCAGTTGTCCAATGTTTGATCTCGGTTATATTTAGTAATAGCCGAGGTCAAGGTTTTCACAGTCTGATAACTTAAGATTTCAGAATACTTAAATGAATCTCGATAAATTACTGAGGCTTTGAAAAGATGTGAATTGATTTAACTTGATACAAACCTCTTTCTCTCTCTACAAAGTTCTTCTTATCTGTTTCTTTCTCTAATTTTCTGAACCCCTTTCTTAATGAGCTTTGCTCTCTATTTATAGTGGATTAACATCTACAGTAATCCGACACAATTATGATATTTAGTCGAGGTGGAATCCACGTATCGATCCCAGCTTTCTTTCTGTCTTCTCTTGGCATGCATCAGTTGAAGGTGGAACCGAGGCCTCAGCATTTATTACGCGTGTCCTCTTTTTAATGGAGAAAGCCGAGAAAGTGGATTGCATTAAATGCTGAGACGCTCATTTGGTGAATCTTCATTAAATGCTTGTCAGCCACTCTTGGTTTCCAATTGGCCGAGGAAGTGGCCTGCTTATCTGACACTTAGTCAATTTCTGACAAACTTCTTGATGGGCTTTAACTTATTTTCTCTAGGCCCATCACTCTTTTGCTGGGCTTGCACCTTTGTGATGAGCCCAGACTCATTAGTTGTCCCCCCCCCCCCCCNCACATGTCGCTTAGTGACTGATTCTAAAGTGTAGTGAAAGACTGATGGGCCCACGCGCCGAGCTTTGGGCTAGTGGGTTGCTAGTTTCGAGGTGAGTTCTAGGTCATGATTACATTGGACCTTTCAATTTCCTCCTCGTATTCTATAAATACCCTCCTCCTCTCGCATTTCTTCACTTCTTCATTTGCGAAAGGTAGCTCTCCTTTCTCTCTTCTTTATCTCTCTAGGATTTGTTTTTATCTTTCCATCGTTCCATAGTTCTTTTTCCAGTGATTTCGGTTGTGTCTGTTTCTTCTCGGTCTTCTACTTCTGAATTTGTCGTTGTCGAGGCCTCTGAAGAAAGGGTTTCTTCAAATAGCAAATCTTCATCTTCGGTTTCTGATTCTGACCACTTCTCCGAAAGGTGGAAGTTAGTTGAGGCTAATCTGGAAAGGAGAGGTGACGAAACTATTGGTAATATTCCCGAGGAAAAAATGGCAGATGCTGAGTTTGCTGCTCTTAAAGATCCTCCTCAAGAACTCCCCGATCCTACTCAAGTTGTCGGGCCTTCAAATTCCTCATATATCAGCCCAGAATATTGGGTTGATAGCTGGCAACCACCCAGAAAAGAAAAGGCTGCAAATCTCAAAAGAGGAAACACCGAGAAGAAGCCTTGACATCATGTTCCCTTGGCGCCACTCAATCCTCGGTTTAGAGATTAGAGTCCCCGAGGAGCATGAGAGTCCGTGGACCTGCCCTGAAGACTGGACTTGTCTTTATGAGTCCTACTTCAGATTCGGTGGGCTTTGGGTTCCTCTCCCCCAACTTTTTACAGACTCTTGCCAAGTTCGGCATATTGCCCATAGCCAATTGACAGTCTCGGCTGCGCGCAACATGGTCAGCATTTTTGTCATGGGTAGTAAGCTCGGTATTAACGTCAACCGGAAGCTTTTCGATGAGTTTGTTCATATTGGTAGAAACTCCACCCTAGTCAGTATTTTTTATGCCAACTTCAAGAGGAAAGTAATTACCGGGGAGACCTCCAAAGCCCAGAATTGGCACACTCATTATTTTTACATGAGGATTAATGAGACCTCGGTTTTCGACTATGAGAGGAGATGCCGACTTCTCTAGAACCCAACCCCTGTTAGTGGTCTGGAGCAATTTCCCTTAGCAAAAATTCACCATTTTTCTAATTTTTTGTTTTTTTTGCAGTTAAGATTTTCCCACTCAGAGGGTTCACTCCAGAGTTTATCGAGGACATTGAGCGTATCCAAAATTTCGGTATTCATAATTGGCCCGAGATTCACGTTAAGAGACTTTCACAAAGCCTTAACCAAAGTTTCGACGGTATATGAAGTCTTTGTTCTTAAACACTCGCTTCTCAGCATTGTATCCTAACCAAACTTTTTTACAGATTTTCCAGACAAAACAAGAGCTAGGATGGGAAAAGTCTCCACTCATCTCCCCAAAATTCCAAGAAAACCGAGGAAGAGAGAAGAGTCTGCTGAGAAGGCACCGAGAAGCCTGCCGGTGAATCTTCCAAACATCTTTCATAAAGAAAACAAGCCCCTCTAGCAAAAAACCCGACTAAGCCTGCTGAAAAGGTTTATGAGAAGACTGCTCCCAAGTCTTCCATACAGGGAAGGACCACGGTTGTGGCTCGTCTATCCATTGTCCTAGCTGGGACACCTGCCGAGGCGAACCCGGAGGGCCTCAACTGAACCGAGGATCAATTGACCTTGGTCGGCACTGAAACAACTCCCCAGGAGAAAGACTTAACACTTTCTGGGGATGAAGAGACATTGGCTCAAAGCTAGTGGAAGAGGTCAGCTCCCGACGTTGTTGAGGGAGCAAAGAATAAAGAGAAGAAGAAGAAGGTCCAACACTCCGAGGACCCCAAAATTACAGCTTCTCGATCTCAACAAGGCCTTCCACCAGTCAAGAAGGTCAACATCAAATTAAAGGGTCCTCAGCTGGTGGAGGATGCTACCGAATGTGCCTCTCTCTTCAGGAAAATTAATACTTTGGAGGCCCCGGTAACTCCGGTTGAGCAGCTTCATTTTTCTGGCCTCTTCAAGGAGATGCCCACATCCTTTGCCGAGGTAGCCCCCCCTTTTTCTTTGTCACTTTTGATACTTAGTATTTTTAAACATTCTTTACCTTCATTGCTAACTTCGTATTTTTTTAAGGCTGAAGCTCTCACTAATAGCGTTGTCGAGGCTTATGACAACCTTGTGCAAGAGTTCAAGGAGAAGGAGTCGGCCTTTGAGAAAGAGGTAGAGAAGAGAATGAAGGTTGCTGTTAAGGCCGAGAAGGATAAGGCCATGAAGTTGAGGGAAGAGTTTGCTGAGCTGGAGAAGCAGCTGGTTAAAGCTCGGCAATACAGGGCCAAGGACATAAGAGAATTCGAGGCTGCCCAGAAGTCTTGGGAAGCCGAGAAGAGAAACTTGGAGAATAAGCTCGCTGGTGAACAACAAAGGTTGCATAGAAGTCGAGAACAGGAGGTGGCCAATGAGCAAAAGAAATTACTATCAGTGCTTTCTACTCAGTATGAGGTCGTGCTCCTTAAGGCAAATAACTTTAGAGAGGAGGCCAAGGCAGCCGAAGATCAGAAGCTCATCTTTGCCAAGTATGAGGCCGAGCTGGAACTCATGGAGTTCCTTAAGACAGAGTATTCCTATGATCCACCATCAGACAATGTGGTCGAGGTTGAAGAAAGCATGGCTGTACAATGACAATGACCTTGACGTGCATCGTCTTTCTGAAGGAGCTTTGCTCGGCCAAAATGGGAGCAACCGAGGATCGCTTTCTCCGACTGATGTTGTTGGGCTGAGGTAGGAGACTTCAAATGTTCAAGAAGCCTGATTCTCGGCTTTTAAGTTTACTTGTTTCTCATTATACGTGTTATTTTTCTCTTCTATTTTGCTTCTTCTTTTTTTTTTCTTAGTCGAGGCCGCGTGTGGCTCGGCTTTTTAACATTATCATTAATGAATGAGTTTCTCTTTGATCTTCATCTCTTGTCTTAGAAAATATTTTTACAATTTTTTAAGTCAAAACGATAAGTAACCATTCTTAAAAAGGAATTTGGTTTGTTCGCGAGATCAGACTCGACTTAAATGGAATCAGTTGGGACATTAAGACTTTTTAGTTACCGAGAAATTAAGCCAAAGAAACAACTTAACCGTTCAGATGATCAGCCTGCCTATTTATGGAAAACAAATATAGCAAGTAAGACCTTGGCTTTAAGATGAGTCAATTGGGCCATCATCTGAGTTTAGTAAAACTAAATTTAGCTAAGTTCATGGGGAACATACTTTGTGAGAATGCGCTCGAGTTTTAAAGATAGTGGAATCAATTGGCCACTTTGGTTATATACTTAATCTTTTCAAAAGATCGTAAAATTTTATTTTTATATAAGTACAGTTGGACTTCGGTGAGGTTGCCTACGTATCCTCGAAAGGAATCAAGCCAACCGTAGTTCAATTACAAAGTACGAGGATATATCCTCTGTTTTTTAATGCTCGGTATTAAACTGAGGCTTCATGCTGATGATGTCAATAATAGTAGCGCTTGAGATTGATGGTGTTCCACGAATCCAACACTTTGTCTCCATTAATCTGTAGCAACTCATAAACACGCGGCTTGACAACCTTGGAGACAATGTATGGACCCTCCCAATTTGCTCCCAACTTAGTAATCGTTCGTTCTGCTGTATTCTCGAAAACCTTTCTCAAAACAAAATCTCCTTCTCCAAAGTGTCGACCTTTAACTCTGGAGTTGTAGTATTTAGCAATTTTTTGTTGATAATTCTGAACCCGAAGAAGAGCTTGATCCCGAATTTCCTTAGCTCGGTCAAGGTGATCCTTCATCATTTCATCATTCAAATTGTTGTTGAGTGCCAGGATAGACCGATGGAGGCTCGGGATTGACACCTCGGCGGGTGCCATTGCCTCCATTCCATGTGCTAAAGAAAAGGGAGTTTGCCCGATTGTAGTTCGTGAAGTTTTTCTGTGAGACCAAAGTACTCCATGAAACTCATCGGCCCATAAACCATTCTTGGCTTCCAACCTCTTCTTAAGGCCATCCAAGATTGTCTTATTCGTAGCTTCAGCCTGCCCATTACCCTGAGGATACCTCGATGTTGACTTGTTGAGTTTGATCTTCCACCGAGCACAGAAGTTCTCAAATTTCTCGGAGGTGAACTGAGACCTATTATCGGTTATAATTTAATATGATAGTCCATGCCGGCAGATGATATTTTTCCATACAAATTTCTGAACGTCGGCTATTGTTACTCATTTGAATGCCTTTGCTACCACCCATTTACTGAAGTAATCGGTCAGAACTAACTATATTCATTGCCAATCTCATGAAAGGATATGGTGTTGCTGAGATTGACATGCAATCGGTCGGAGAATCTATCATTGGCCCGTGTCTTTGGTATTTTTCACACTTTGCAACATGCTTTTAACAATATGCAACCATTGTCAGCCAGTAAAAGCCCTGCCTGCGAACTTTGTGAACTAGAGCTCGACCACAAGAGTGGTTACCGGCTACACCTTCATGAATCTCCATAATTATCTTCCAAGCCTCATTTTTCCCAACACAAGCCAGGAGTGGTCCTGAAAAACTTTTCTGGAATAGATGTCCATCCACATGCAGTACTGCACACTCCTAGCCTTCAGACGCCGAGCTGTCCACTTACAGGCCGGCAAATCCGCATCTTCCAAAGAATTTATAATCTCATCTCTCCAATCAGTCTCTGGAGTCTCCAAAACAGATGGCTCAATTTGATCAGGCTCGGTGACATCTTCGTCGGCGACAGTATCAACAAACATATAATTCCCCTTCAGTAGTTCAATGCTCGACTGATATATACTTTCAACTGGTATGGTTCGCCAAACTGTTGGGTCTGAAGTAGAAACTAATGCGGCGAGAGCATCGACAGATGATTTTTCTGACTGTGGTATTTTGGTTAAGGAAAAATACTTGAACTCCTTAGCCAAATCTTGAATGGGTTTGAGGTATGCACCCATTCGTTCGTTCAGGGCTTCGTACTCACCATTAATTTGATTGGCTACAAGCTGAGAATCACAATATGCCTAAATTAATTGTGCCCTAATTGCTTTTGTTAGTCTTAACCCTGGCAAAAGAGCTTCATACTCGGATTCATTATTCGATTCCGAGAAATTTAACCGAAATGACTGCTCAAGAAGCTCATTGTCTGGAGTGATGAGCCAAATACCAATCCCAGATCCATGCCTTGATGCTGACCCATCAACGTATAACGACCACTAATCATTGTCTGGATTTTGATTAGTGAGCTCGGCGGGAAGTTCAATCAGGAAATCGACTAGTACTTGTGACTTAGCGCTTATACGACATCGGAACTTAATATCATATTCACTAAGCTCAACCGCCTACTTGGCAAGTCGGCCTGACAAACTCGGACTATGAAGAATTGTCTTGAGGAGCTGGTTTGTAAAGACAATAATGGCATGGGACTGAAAGTAGGAGCGTAGCTTTCTGGCCGAGGTAACAAGTGTCAATGCTAACTTTTCAAGGGTTGGATACCGAGCTTCTGCCCCTATCAGGGATTTACTGGTGTAGAAGATAAGTTTCTGCTCTCCTCGATCTTCTCTAACCAACACACTACTACCTGCATAAGTCGAGGCTGCGATATACAAATAGAATACCTCTCATTCCTCGGGTTTTGACAGCACGGGAAGAGTTGACAAATACTTCTTTAACTGTCAGAAAGCTTCTTCACATTTTTCATCCTATTCAAACCGCTTGTTACTTCTGAGAAGTTGATAGAAAGGCAAACATCTGTCAGTTGATCTTGAGATAAACCGGTTCAAAGATGCAATTCGGCCAGTAAGACGTTGAACTTCTTTAGAATTCCAAGAAGAAGACAATGTTTCAATTGCCAAGATCTGCTTAGGGTTAGTTTCAATCTCTCTCTTCGTGACCAAATATCTGAGAAACTCACCTGAAGTGACCCTGAAAGTACACTTTGTTGGACCAGCTTCATGTTGTACTTGTCGAGAATTTGAAAACAAGCTCGGAGATGCATAACATGGTCATGCGCCTTAGGTGATTGGACCAGTATATCATCAATGTAAACTTTCATTGTTTCTCCCAATTGATCAGCAAACATCTTGTTGACGAGGCATTGATAAGTGGCCTCGGCACTCTTTAAACCAAATGGCATGACCCGATTACAATATGTTCCTCGGTCCGTGATAAATGTTGTTTTCTCTTGATCGTCTGGATGCATCATGATTTGATTGTAACCCGAGAACGCATTCATGAAAGATAAGAGTTCATTCCTGGTTGTTGCTTCAACATGTCGGTCGATATTAGAAAGGGGGAAACTGTCTTTTGGGCATGCTTTATTGAGGTCTGTGAAGTCTACACACACCCTCCACGTTCCATTCTTTTTCTTTACCATGACCCGGTTTGATAACCAATCTGGATACTTCACTTTAATCACTGACTTGGCCTTTGTTAAGCGATCAATCTCATCATTTACAACCTTTGCTCTTTCTGGACCGAGCTTCCGCCTTTTCTGCTTAATGGGCTTAAAGGTTGGATCAACGTTCAACTCATGACAAGCAATATTTGGATCGATCCCCAGCATGTCAGAAATTGACCAAGCAAAAGTCGTTACCTTACTTTTCCAGAAGTTGATAATTTCCCATTTATGATGATCTGGTATCTCGGCTCTGATACCGACACATCTGGTTGGGTCTGTTGGATCAATGTTTATCATGACAACCATTTGTTTAGTCGGTGCATCTCTATTGCTTGGTGTTTCTTTCACTGCCAGTCGAGTCATCAGACAAGCTTGAGCTACCTTTCTTAGCCTATGCTCGGCAATAAAGCATGTTTGAGATTCTTTCTGATCCCCTCTTACTGTAAAGACCCCAAACTTTGTCGGGAATTTCAAGCATTGATGATAGGAGGATGGAATTGCTCTCATTGCATGCAACCATGAAGTGTCGAGGATTACATTGTAGATTGCCGGTTTATCAATGGCAAGAAATTGACGATCTTAGTCACCTTACCAACATAAACGGGAAGCTTAATTGACCCAAATGTAAACTTCGGTTGCCCATTGAAGCCGATTAGCGGTTTAAGACTCGGCTTGACAGCATACCCAGTTAGTTCCATGTTGCATAATGTCTCTTTGAAGATAATGTTCACTGTACTCCCAGTATCGACAAGGATCTGTGTCATCTCACAATCTGCAATCATCAGCTTGATTACCAGGGGATCATTATGTGGCATATCCACCCCGTAAGCATCTGCCTCATAAAAGGTTTTTGGCATATCTTTAACTTTCAAGCTATCCTCGACATATTGTTTCCACTTATTAGCACTGACAACTCAACGCTTTCCCTCTTTGATGGACCGAACATAGTCTAAACAAATTTTCAAACCTCCCATTATCATGTTGATTCTTTTTCTCGGCGCAGGTGGCAGTTCATCCTCATCGTATACTCGGTCCCTTTTTGGTTCAACTGTTATAATGGTTCGGTTTTGTTGTACCCTCTGATTCTGCTATCGATGATTCTGACTATTCCCTTGCTCAAACCTTCACTATCACTTTTATTTCCCTCGAAATTATTCTCCCTTTGGGGTACGTCAACTTCCCCTCTCTGAAATTTCTTCATTGAAAGTTCTGACAGATGTCGGCATTCCTCGGTTGCGTGTCCAGGTCGGTTATGAATTCGGCAGAACTTGTCTGATTCTCTTTCTTACCCACTTACCATCTTTTTCTATGGCAGTTCTTTTGATTTTGGCTGAGACACATAATAATTTGAAGCATTTTTGCCGAGATCTCCTCGTGCCTTTTTGTTGACATATTCTTTATGATAATTTGCTGAGGTCTGACGTACTCATCTTTGGCCTTGTCTTTTTCTCTGGAGATGTGTTGCTTTGTCGAGGAGTGTTTTTTGTTCATTGCCAATTTCTCCTTCTCAACCTCGATAAACATAGAAGCTCGGTGGAGAGCATCTTCTAGGGTCTCAGGCTTGTTGATTTTCAAATCATCCCAGAAACTCGAATCATACCAGATAGCATTTCGGAAGGCCGGGAGGGCTGCCTAATCCGATATCATAATTCTTAATGCCACTTTCTTAAAGCGTTCAATATATTTTCTGAGCGGTTCCTTTGGTTCTTGAAATACTGTCCAAAGGTCGGCTTCGGAAGCTCGTTGCTTAATGAACACTGAATAATGCTTAAGGAAGGTGGTTGACAACTTCTGATAATTGTCAAATTAATTTGGTTTTAAACCCGAAAACCACTGCAGTGCTTCCCCTTCCAAGTTTTCAACAAAAAGTTGGCAATGCCCAGCATCATACTCCTCTAGGGTCAATCGTGCCCTTCTCATGGCAATGCCAAAGGCTGTCAAGAACTACCTAAGATCGGACGTTCCAATAAATTTGGAAAGCACCAACTTGCCGAGATGACGAAGTGTAAATTTTCTAACTCGAGCAGTAAACGGATCGTTTTGAGTCTCTTTCAAAACTCGGTCAATTTCTGGAGCTGAACTGATTGCCTTATGTATTGTTGAGCTCATTTCTTGCAATCTTATCTTTAGCAGATCAATTTCTCGGTTTCTACTATCTTCCATATCTTTTTGTTGAGGAAGCATTGCTGAAGGGAGTTCGACATTGACTCGTGGAGTTTGTGTCGGTATGTTGTGGTTTGGAACCAGGTCCTGGGAAACATAAGGAGTCCCAAACAGGTTACGATGAAGCTGATTCAGAAACTGATCCAACTGCCGAGGTTGTTCATCTGGATGCCGAGGTGGAAGGTCAACTTTCCTAACCGAAGCAGATAAGGCCTCAAACCGAGCATGCATTTGCTGGGCTATTTGTTCAATTCGTTTCATCATCGCCTGAAGGGTTGCTTTTAGATTTGGCATGGTTGAAACCGGTATGGTTCCCTGTGGATCTCCTGTTGGTGCTCGTATAGCTTGTGAACCTCTAACATTTATTGTCGGGATCGGCGCACTAACTAAAGGAATGAACCTGACATCGACATCGGCCGAGATTCTCTCCCCACTTCCAGATGCGATCATGTCACTTGTGATATTCATTGATGTATCCATATTGCTGATTCTGAACACCCAAACTTATTTGCTGCACACTGTGATAACCTTAGTCACCACAAACGGCGCCAACTGATGAACTGAAGACCTAACTTTAACCAAATCCTTTGACTTTTGAACGATCCCGAGGAACGTCAAACACTTAGAATATTCTTAGATTTAGTTGTCTTTTTCGAGTTGTCCAATGTTTGATCTCGGTTATATTTGGTAATAGCCGAGGTCAAGATTTTCACAGTTTGATAACTTAAGATTTCAGAATACTTAAATGAAGCTCGATAAGTTAGTCGAGGCTTTGAAAAGATGTGAATTGGTTTGACTTGATACAAACGTCTTTCTCTCTCTATAAAGTTCTTCTTATTAGTTTCTCTCTCTAATTTTGTGAACCCCTTTCTTAATGAGCTTTTCTCTCTATTTATAGTGGGTTAAAATCCACAGTAATACGACATAATTATGATATTTAGCTGAGGTGGAATCCACGTGTCGATCCCAACTTTCTTCCTGTCTTTCTTGGCATGCATCGGTTGAAGGTGGAACCGAGATCTCTGCATTTATTACGTGTGTCCTCTTTTTAATGGAGAAATCTGAGGAAGTGGATTGCATTAAATGCAGAGACGCTCATTTGGTGAATCTTCATTAAATGCTTGTCGGCCACTCTCGGTTTCCAACTGGGCCGAGGAAGTGGCCTGCTTATCTAACACTTAGCCAATTTCTGACAAACTTCTTGATAGGCTTTAACTTATTTTCTCTGGGCCCATCATTCTTTTGTCGGGCTGGTACCTTTGTGCCGAGCCCAGGCTCATCAGTTGTCCCTCCCTCCCGAGACCAGTACACGTGTCGCTTAGTGATTGGTTCTAAAATGTAGCGAAAGAATGATGGGCCCATGCACCGAGCTTTGGGCGAGTGGGTTGCTAGTTTCGAGGTGAGTTCTAGGTCATGATTACATTGGACCTTTCAGTTTCTTTCTCGTCTTCTATAAATACCCTCCTCCTTTCTCATTTCTTCACTTCTTCTTTATTTGCGAAAGGTAGTTCTCCCTTCTCTCTTCTTTCTCTCTCTAGGATTTTTTTTTATCTTTCCATTGTTCCATAGTTCTTTTTCCAGTGATGTCGGTTGTGTCTATTTCTTCTCGGTCTTCTACTTCAGAATTTGTCGCTGTCGAGGTCTCTGAAGAAATGATTTCTACAAATAACAGATCTTCAATTAATTTGTAACAAAACATATATTAATTTTCAGAAAATAATTAATTTGAATATCAATTTATAGAAGTTATAGTTTTTGTCAAAAAATTTCGTGTTTTGATGGTAATTGAAAAAACTTTGGATAAATGAAAAATGGGATTTTTGGTTTTAGAACTACAAACATTCAAGCCTTAATTCTTTCAGCAAATTTTTTTTTTTTTGTTATCGTTTTGAATCCAATTAAAGATTAGAGAAATTAGGTTGTATATTCCAAAAAATCTATTTAAGAAATTGTTTTCTCCAAAAAATAACTTTACACTCCTCAAGTAAAACTACATAACATATCATATACGGTTCTGTTTAATAGTCAACCAATAGGACATATCGTACCCAAAAGGGACTCAGGTAAGGAGATCCTCTATCATCATACTTATTTATTACATGCACGGAAGTGCTAAGGAAATGGACAACGCTTTAACAGGGGTTGAGATTGCACAACATAGTCCGGAAGTATCATATTTACTATTTGCGGACGATAGTCTCTTCTTTTGTAAGGTGGAGGATTTACAATGCCAAGTAATCTTGGATATATCACAGGATTATGCGAGTGCCTCAGGTCAAGTCATCAATTTTGATAAGTCATCATTTATGTCTGGTAAGAATGTCCCAGGACAGACTAAAGATATGATAAAAGTTAAAATGGGCATTACGAAGGAAGGTGGTATGGGGTCATATTTAGAGATTCCTGAAAGTCTAGGAGGCTCCAAAAGCCAAATTTTCAATTACGTTAAGGAATGATTAGGAGACCGAGTTAATGGTTGGTCCTCAAAGTTTCTATCGAAAGGGGGGAAGAAAATTCTGATTAAGTCAGTTTCCCTCGCACTCTCCAATTATATAATGTCATGCTTCAAGTTCCCCCAAGGTTTAAGTACAAAATTAACTAGTGCGATTTTCCAATTCTGGTGAAGCTTCAATGGATGTAACCGCGAACTCCATTATGTTGCATGAGAAAAATTATGTGTTCCTAAGGACGAAGGAGGTTTAGGTTTTAAATCTCTAGAAGACTTAAACACACAACCTTATTGCCCACACAGTTGTGGAGACTTATTCAGTTCCCTGACTCATTGATAGCCCGAATTTTAAGAGGTCGATATTTTAGGAAGGCACATCCTTTACAGGCCAAGAAGCCTTATTCTCCTTCATTTGGATGGAGAAGCATTATTGCTACACAAGACTTACTAAGACAATGTGTTCAAATAAGGCTCTGGGAAATAACACATCAGTTTGGAAATGGTCCATGGATACCAGATACGCGGCCACGACCAGCGCGCGGACCGGGAAGTGATTGGCATCCTACGCTTGAGGTGCAACATATGATAGACCCAATGACTAGGGAGTGGCGTGTGCCAGTTCTGCGACAACTTACGGTACCAGAGGATGTAGATTTAATTCGGGGTATCCAGCCAAGTTGGACTCCAATAAATGATGGCCTGGTATGGAACTTTACAAAATCAGGACAATGTACAGTTAAATCGGGCTATCGAATCCTCCATTCATGGGAAGTAAATCGAATAAATAATTATGGCTGGGGGCCGAGTCTGGACGTCATGAAGGCACTATTTGGAAGAATAAATTACCTCTAAAAATACAACATTTTCTCTCGCAAATGCTCACATAAAGCCTGGAGATAACCACGAGACTTATCACTAAGGGGATATGATGTGATATTATGTGCAAGCGATGTGCTGCCTCTGATGAAATGATCAATCACATATTTTTTGAGTGCCCATCAGTGGTTCACATTTGGACAAATTGTATCGATCCGGCACGACCAGAGAGGTTTCCAAATAAATCGCTTTATTCTAATATGGATTATCTCTTTTGGAGAAATCCCCTACGGAATCAGGACCAAGATAGTCATGATATTTTACCTTGGTTTTTGCGGTTCATATGGAAAGCAAGGAACCAAAATGTTTTCCAAGGGATACAATTAGCGTCGGGAAGTCCGAAGAAATGCAAAAATTGAATTTTCAGCCGGGAAAGAGGCACAAATACTACGGCTTCAACCCGAACAATCGGTTAACACAAGGGCTACAGAACACATTGGCATTTATTTTCGGCTGGATGGATCATGAAGACAACAAGATCCTACAACGGGTCTTGGATGGGTTTGTCTAGATGAAACGGACAAGATAATATTACTTGGAGAAAAATATCACCGGAGGAGTCTATCTCCCTTGCATTCGGAGATGGAGGCATTACTTTAGGCGATGCAAGAGATTCGACACAACGGGATAATTTGTCAACATTTTGAGTCAGACTGCATGGAGCTCATCAAAATAACTCAAAAACCGGAAGACTGGCCAACCTTCTTCACCCTTACTCAAGAATTCTGAAAGTTACAAGATCACTTTCCATATTTCTCTTTAGTTGGAATCCCGCGGACGAAGAATGTACATACATATTGCTTGGCTTGAAGTGCTCGACTTTTATTTTATTATTTAGCATTTGTAAACACTAAACTCCTTGTTGAGCTTCTAACCATGAGGTGTTTTAATTAATGTGTGGTTGCAAAAAGAGAAAAAGCAAAACTACAGTAAACCCTACACTCAATCCTCCTTACGCGCAACTCTTGGTTATGACACATTCCTATTTCTTTTTTTTCTTTCATATACACTCATCATATTTTTGTTGAGATTTTTGGTTTATAATTATTGTTTAATGAAAATTTCAATTATGCAACAAAGTCATAGGTTTTTATGCAAATTCATCACAACTTGAATTTTTAAAAATAGATATATATTTTACATGAAACTAAAAATACGTTATAAATTACATAATGCATAAGTAGTAATTTTTTCATATAGTAATATTATTTTTTTCAGTTTATATATACCATTTTTCATCTCCTCGAATACTCCTCCCAAATCAATTTTTATTATTTATAATCCCTCCCAATAATATATTACTATTTACCTTTAATTTTTCAACCAAAATTTGAAAATAATTTTTATTTTACATTTTCAACTCAATTTTTCCTTAGTAATTATTCCCCAATAATCTCATACCTTGACGATTTCTACAATGAAAAATTATCTTACAAATCTCCACTAATTAATTCAAACCAATTATAATTTATTCACCTTAACTACCATTCATTCACACAAACGTAATGGTGTCATTGGACTATAAGTTAAATATTTAGATTTAGTTTTATATTATAAATACATTTTTGTAAGATTAATTTACAGAAATACACTTAAAAGGAAAAGAAATTTTACATTTACCCCTGTCTTTTAATGGTTCTCAAATATACACCTCAAATATTAGGGTTTAGGGTTTAGGGTTTAAGGTTTAGTGATTAGGGTTTAGGGTTTAGCTATTAGGGTTTAAAGTTTAGGAATTATGGTTTAGGGTTTAGGGTTTGACGTTTAGGGTTTCTTTTAGTCTAGGGGTATAATGGTCTTTTTTATTAAAAAGGGAGGTGTAAAAATAAATTTTTTCAAGCAGGGATATTTTTGAAAAACAAACAATACAAAAGTGTATTTTTGTAAGTCTCCCTTTTTGTAATGTATCCCACGTAATTATCTTGTAACATAAGGCTAATGGTTCAGTTTGTAGAACGTATAATCGTATAATAAATTGCAATCAGTTAATTTGACTCACTATAAATGATTAAACTTATAATGTAATATGGGTACAAAAGTATTATTTCTACTTTTCGTTTGAGGTTATATGAAAAATAGTTTTTGGCTTTTTAACGTATAATATAGTTCATAATTTGTTTATTCTTGGTGTTGATACATTTCATTACTTATATACATTTTGTTAGTTATGTATTTTATTTTGTTAATATTAAAACTTATTATAGTGAAAAAATAATATTACTATTCAAAATAGTAATACTATTTTTATATAATATAATAATATGACACTATTTTAGAAATATATCACCGTTTAAATGACTAAACTGAAATATATTTTAGAAATTATCACCATTTTAGAATAATAATTTACTATTTTAATTGGTGTTTGATGGTATTAAATTTTTTATATTCACGATAGTAGTAGTATCAGTAGTAGTATGCCTATTTAAAACTTCTTATATTAGGTTTTATGTTATGGGGTAAACACGTTTTTTAGTTTTTCTATTTATAATATTGTTGAGAAGTATTTTAATATTTTATTATTTATATACACTTGTTACATATAATTTTATTTTCTTTTCATATTATTTATAGAATCGCTATTTGGAATAGTAGTATCAATACTATTAAAAACCAAAGCACCACAACTTTTGTTTACGTATGATATGCACCCTTTTTAAATCATGTCTTAAAAAAATATATTGATTGATTGATGGTATTCTTTTTATGATAATGAATTAATATTCCCTTAAATGTTTTATATAGATAACAAATTTAATTCAGATTCTATTTTTGAATGATAACAGATTTATATAAAGATAACGATAATATAAATGAATTGACTTTATAATAGTATCAATACTTCGCATATGATATAAATATATGGTACGAGAAACTCATTTTCAATTTGAAATCGAATCGACAATCCATGTCGTTAATACGTTTTAATAATAAAACTATTTAATTTTTATTATAATTTATTTATAGCTAAAACTAAAATTATCTTTAACTTTCTTTTCGCACTGCATTATACAAAAATTAATTTAATCTCGTTCTTCAAAAACACGGATCAAAATCTAGTTGCAAATTGAAATTGCTAGTAATACTATCTTAATAACATATGATGATCTAAAAGTTAATGCGTCAAAACATGATTTATTAAGGAAAAAATCTACATTTCTTTGTATTTAAAATTTTCGATCAATTTTTTTACAATTAAAAATGATAACAAATAGTCAAACACAACGGTGAGGGCGGGGTTGAATAGAGAGATAAAATATCACATGTCCTGTTCAAAGGGCTTTTGGTTTTTGTGTTGTTTTTAGATTTATCTCTTGGCTCCGGGAAAGTTGCTCCCTCGTCAGCTTTTGGTTTTGGAAGGACGTAAACTCTTGCCGCCTTTGTATGAAGAAATTTTGTTATGTTTGAATAAATTATCTTTTGATGAAAAAAAATTAATGAAATTGTTGTGCTATTTACTTAATTTTTCTTCTCCTTTTGAATTACCCCAAATTCACTTTAAATATTACAATTCTTTAAGAAAAATAGATGCATAACATTTACATCTGAATTGTGTTATTTTAACAAAACAAACAAAATCTGGTGAAAAAATAAAAAAATAAAAAACAAACAAAATCTAACAGGTCAACGGTTTTCACAAGATGTGAGACAGATTTATGTTCAACATTCACCCACCAATCAAGCAACGACCTTTTCATTATTACAATAACAAACCTAGATTTGTATTAAAGAGGAAGAGCCACCAAACACTTTCAAGACTTCATGGGACTCCATCAATCATGACTTTCACACCTCGAAGACGTGAACCCCACGCAACACAACCCAATCCTCTCTCAAACCTTATACACACCAAAACACACACACAACAACAACATCAGAAAGCTTCAACGACAATGAGAGTAAAAGCATCTTTGATTAACTTGAAATCAAAGCTTTCCAAATCTTGCAATAGATTTCTCTCTCTCTTCCGTTTCAGAGTTAAAAGACCTGTCTTTGTCAGACCTCTTCATGCTCGTCACAACAATGTCAAACGTAAACGTCGTCATCATCATCTCCAGAAGCCAATCTGTTCTTCTTCCTCTTTGCTCTCTTGTCTCTGTTTTCTCAGCACAAACAAGAAACAGAAGATGAGACAGACCAAACCCAGAGGTTCCTCTTGTAAGACAAATAATCGTTTCAGTTTCGAATAAAAAAGTATTCTAAAAGATGCAATTTTGTAAGCTTTTTGATCTTTTGTTCTCCTAATGAAATCGCAGTTAGTGTGAACGATGACGATTCTTACAAGTGTATGCAGTCGCCTCTTACGCCAGCAGCAGCCAAGAAGCTGTTCACTTCACCCATCACCACACCTGTTTATGCGACACCGGCCAGAAAGTCGTTGAGCTCAAGAGAAGCATTTGAAGACAATGTTGTGGAAGATGCTTGCAGGAGATTTGAAATCTATCTATTTCATCTGATTGTTGAAGAAGGAAAAATGGATGACTTAGTAGACATAGAGGAGCTACTCTTCCGTTGGAAGAATCTTAAGAGCCCTGTCTTCATTGAACTAGTCTCCAGATTCTATGGAGAGCTCTGCAGAGACCTCTTTTCAGGTGAATGATCAGATCAATAATGTTCAAAACAAAAGAAGGTTTTTAATCCTTCTTCCTCAACAAAAAAAGACAAAAACTATGTATGGTTTTGGATAATAGAATATATAAAATATTCTTTTTCTTTAGTCTAGATTTTACAATTCAAATAGATTTGATTGCTGTTGTAAATCCCACATGTCTTATAACTATATTGGCTATTTAAAATCCTTGAGAATCAATGGAAACGATGAGAAGTTTTCACAACTTTCATTGTATCAGAGAACTTCTTCTTCTTTCTCTAGATTTCTTCTTATCTTTTAACTGCTTCTTTCGTTTATCAATGACTGCTCAACAAAATATCGAACGAGTCTTAGGTGTAACTAACATTAAGTTTTATATACCTATCATACTTAATCTCGACGATCATAATGGCATAAATTATTCATGCATTGTCACACATTTGATGTGTCTGGCCATCTCGATGGATGTGTCTGGCCATCTCGATGGCACCGTCGATATCCTACTGATCCACACTGGCAAAAGAGAGACAACACGGTGAAATTGTGGTTGTATGGCACACTCACCCCAAAGTTGTCCGCAGTTGCTTCAAGAAAGGTGAAACTACTGCTGACATTCGGTTACGCATTAAGAATCAGTTCCATAGCAACAGGCTCGAGCAATGCAGATTGACAATGACATGCGCACAACCACGATAAGTGATATGACTATTCCCGAATATTGTCAAAAACTCAAATCGTACTCCGATCTTTTAGCCAACGTTGACGCTCCGGTATTGGAAAGAAATCTTGTCATGTATATGTTAAACGGTCTTGATGAAAAATTTGATAACATTCTTAATGTCATTAAGCATCATGAACCGTTTTCGAATTTTGAGACAGCACAATCGATGCTTGAAATGGAAGAGAAGAGACTTCTTAGGCCATCCAAAGCGAAACCAACGCACATCGATCATGCTTCGTCTTCAACGATTCTCTCTGTTACTGATCATTCTTCTTCCTTTGATTTTTGACCTCCACAACAATGACCACACTATAACAACAATCGTGGCAACCGTCCTAACAATGGAACACGATTCTGAGGTCGAAAGAATATCTCCTTTCGCAACAACAATCAGACATGGCCACCGAACCAGTTTTTCCCAGGAAATACATCTTAGTGGCTGCATCAATATCCTTTCTGGGGTCAATTCATGGCTCCTCCACCGCAGTTCACTTGCAGCTCCACCTCTCTTGTCACGCATCTGTCGTTCCCACACCAAGCTAATCTTCACGTCACTAAAACACAACTAACTATGGATTACGTTCAGGCCTTCAACATACTGACTCAACTTTATCCTTCAGCAATAGAATGGTACATAGAGTCAGGGGCCACAAGCCGCTTGGCTTCCAATTCAGGTATTCTTAGTTTTTATCTTGACAAAGACATTAATCACTCTGTCATTGTTGGTTATTGGTCTCAGATTCCTGTACTCTCTTCTGGATCCTCTTCCATTCAAACTTCTGCTCGTCCTTACTTCTAAATTGTATTCTTGTTACACCTCACACTGTAAAAAATCTCATCTCAGTTACAAAGTTCACTAGGGATAATTTTTGCACTGTTGAGTTTGATCTGAATGGTTTTTCTGTGAAGGATCTGAACATACAGAGGGTTCTTCTCTGCATTGACAATGAAGGTGATCTTTATTCTCTTCCAACCACCATTCCTCATCATTCGTCGACCTTCACAGCTTTGCTTGCGTGTTCTCCCGAGTTTTGGTACAAGCGTCTTGCTCACATCAATAAAACTTCTTTGAGTTCTTTACTTTCTAATAACTCGATTTCTTGTAATAAGACCAGCTCTGTCTATACATGTTCGGTTTGTCAGTTAGGCAAGAAAATAAAATTACATTTTTCTAAATCCATCTGTTTTACCAATTATCCTTTCAGCTCATTCATTCAGACGTGTGGACGTCTCTAATTTCTAGTTTAAGTGGGATAAAATATTACGTTTTGTTTCTTGATGGTTATTAACATTTTCTATGGGTATATCCTCTTCGCCGAATGAAATCTTTTTAAATTTTATTTCAATGTGATAATGACGAGGAATATAATAACTTTGAGTTTTAGGATTACTTTTCTAAAAATGGAATTCATGTTCGTTTCTCTTGCCCGCTTACGTCTCAACAGAATGGAAAATCCAAACAAATGATTTGAACGATTAACAATGCTATTCGATATTTGCTATTTCATGCTAATCTCTGTCCCGGGTATTGGGTTGAAGCTCTACATGATTCGACTCACATCATCAGCATTGTACTCTCTGTCTCAATAAAGAACCAAATCCCATTCACTCTCTTGTTCCACAAAGAGCCCTCTTATGATCATCTCATGTTTTTCGGGTGTCTTTGCTTTCCAAATTGAATCATGTTAATCTCCAAAAGCTTGCTCCACGTTCAACTTTGTGCCTTTTTTTTGGCTATCCGACTCAACATAAAGGATATTGATGTCTTGATTTGAAAACTCACATGATCATCATATCTAGGTATGACCACGGTTACGGTTACCACGGTTAAGGTTAACTAACCATCGGTTACGGTTAGAAAAAATGCTTAACCTTAACATTTAACCATTTAATATACGGTTAAAATGTTTACGGTTAAATACGGTTACGGTTAAACGGTTACGGTTAGGTACGGTTATGGTTATCTGATAATTAAGATACGGTTAATAATTTTAATTATTATTATATTTAAAAATTATTTTCATAAGATAAATAAAATTAGTTAACTTAATAATAATAATTAAATTTAAAAATACGTTTTGAAATTTAAATGTTAAATCGAAGAAAAATTTTCTGTTGTATTTTTCTACACTAAAAAAAGTTGGAGTTCTTATAAAGATTTACTGGTTTGGTTCCGGTTAAATCCAACCAAAACCATTATATTCATGAGGAAATCTACGTCAAATATATTATGAAGATAGAAGTGAAAGCAATTTACTTGGAATTTTTTTGACTATTTTAAATGAATAAATTTGAATTTTGATTGCCTTTTATAAGATGAATAAATATATGATGGTATCGATCAATTTTTCTCGATACATAAGGTTCTTACATATTGTTATTAATAGAGTTTACGTAAAATATGTGTATACATATATAATTCTTTTTTAAAAAAACGGTTATGGTTACAATTTTACGGTTAATTTCATGGTTAACCGACTGTTTAAATACGGTTACGGTTAACTAACGGTTACGGTTAAAAATTACGTTTAACCATAACTAATATATTTTTACGGTTTACGGTTACGATTGTAACCGTTTCATACGGTTACGGTCTGGTTACGGTTTGAAAACGTAACGGTTACGGTCCGAAATACGGTTACGGTTAGATTTTGGCCATGCCTAATCATATCAGGTCATGTATTTTTTGATGAGTCGATTTTTCCTTCTCCTGTGACTTTTTTTCACCTACCTCTTATCATTTTTTAGATGTTGCAGATTAACCAGCTTCCATATTTCGAGAAATCTTCCAAAACTGACCGCCTTCTAATCCTACAAACCCATCTCCTTTACAAACTACCTCCGTTCCTGCTCCACCTTCACCACCACCTTCTTCCGACGTCACTTTGCCTGTAGAACCTACAATTCAACCAATGCCAGGGATTCACCTGACGTAAACTCGTTCTAAGGCAGGTGTTCGTAAACCAAATAAACATTTTTCTTTACTTTTTACTGTTACACCTTTGCCGAACACTCATATTGAAGCCATATCTGATCCGAACTGGACACTGGCTATGATGGATGTAATTGATGCTTTTCAAGTTACGAGAACTTAGGATCTTGTTCCCAGGCTTAAGAATACTAATATTGTGCGCTATATGTGGCTTTTTAAGCATAAGCTACATGCAGATGGATCTCTTTCGCGCTACAAGGCTCAGTTAGTGGCAAATGGGAAATCTCAAGAAGAAAGTGTTGACTACAATGAGACATTTAGTTCAGTGGTTTAACCGGCGACGATCCGAGTTGTTCTACATGTTAGTCTTGCTAAAGATTGGTCGATACATCAATTAGACGTCAAAAATACGTTTCTTCATGGCGAACTAAATGAGACTATCTATATGCATCAACCACCCGGATTCACGGACCATGCTTATCCCTATCATATATGTAAGTTACGTAAGCCAATTTATGATTTAAAGCAAGCACTGCAAGCTTGGAATTCTCGGTTTGCTAGTTTTGTCACCAAGCTTGGTTTCAAAGGAACTAAAAGTGATACATCTCTTTTTGTCTTCAACCAAGGCTCACGCAAAGCCTATCTCCTCCTTTATGTCGATGCCATAATACTCACTGCCTCTGACACTATGTTTTTGCAAAAAATTATTTCGGTTTTTCGCACAGAATTTCCTATATCTGATTCGGGTAAACTTCGCTATTTCTTGGGCATTAAGGTTGATAAACTAATGGTGGTCTCTTTTTTAGTCAATGGTCTTATGCTAAGGATATTATCAATCGCACAGTTATGGCAGACTGTATACCAATTGCAACTCCGGTTGATGTGTAATCGAAACTTTCAGTTAATGATGGTGATCTAGTCCCTGATCCGACGCAGTATCGACGCTTAGCCGAGGCATTACAATACTTAACTTTCACACGCCCGGACACCTCATATGCCGCTCATCAAATCTATCTCTATTTGCATGATCCGCGTATACCATATTTTCATGCGTTGAAGAAGTCATATGATATATACAAGGTACCTCAGATCATGGCTTGCAACTTGTTAAAGTTCTATTGATGGTTTAACAGAATATTCGGATGGCGGATTGGGACGGTTGCCCAGATACATGACGTTCGATTTCGGGATTTTGTATTTTTTTAGGTTCCAACCTGGTTTCTTGTCATCAAAACGACAACAAACAATTTTTCGATAGAGTACGAAAGCTGAATACAAAGGTGTTGCGAATACTGTGAGTTAACTCTGTTGGATTCAAAATCTTTTTCTCGAGCTTGGTGGTCCAATCGACAAGGCTTCCATTGTTTATTGTGACAACATCAACTCCGTCTACCTCGCGCATAATTTCGTCAAGCATCAACGTTCTAAACATGTTGAGATTGACATTCTTTTTGTTCGGGAAAAGGTAGCACTTGGTCAAGTTAAGTTGTTTCATGTTCCCTCTTCGCTTCAATTGTTGACATCTTCACTAAAGGATTACCTGCGACTTCGTTCAATGATTTTTCATCCAACTGAACCGTACGTAGTCCCGACGGTTCAACAGCGAGAGAGTAATAGAATATATAAAATATTTTGTTTCATTATTGACGTAGTCTAGATTTTACAATTCAAATAGATTTGACTTTGTTGTAAATCCCCATATCTTGTAACTATATTGGCTATTTAAAAGCCTTTAGAATCAATGGAAACGATGAGGAGTTTTCACAACTTTCATTGGCATCATTGACCACACCATTTTAAGGTGTCTTAGTTCAAAATGAGACTGAATGTGTGACCACTATAAAGATTATTTTACATCATGAAGAAAGTAGGATTTATTACTACATTGACTGTTTTTTGGATTTGGACAGAGACAAAAAAAAGCAAATGATTATTGGAAAAATACTCCTTACCTACAAAAATTTGAAAAAAGGAGAGATCTTTACATGAAACTTTTTAAACAATTGAATCTGAGTGTTACGCTTTTTTAGTTAAAATTCATTTCTATTTAAAAAAAAAATATTCGTTTTCTTATTATATAATTTCTCAATGTCTATCTTTGTGAACTCGAAATGGAACCAAATCCAACCAAAGTTAGTTACACGTAACCCTTTATCGTTATGATTTCACTTGGAAATTCGAAGTTGTGGTCATGAAATAGTTAGAGTTTTTTTAGGCTAATTCTTATTTTCTCTTTTGTGGATTTCTCCTCATTTTATTTCTGTTAAGACATGAGGTAGTTAGCTTGTTATAGTTACACTTATAATGTTAATTCTTTAGGATATATCAAATCTAAAGGTTGTAGCCCTTAATTGAGATTAATGAACAGTTGGTTAACAATAATTATTCTTTCATGGGATTTTCTAAGTATGTTAACACTCTTTGCAACATTTTCAACTATAATAGGTTGAAGAAAATGTATTATAGAGGACCGTTTTAAGATTTGATAGTAAAATATGTGCAGGGACGGACCGAGAATATTATTTGACCGGGGTCAAAAATTAAAAGTAAAATGGTGGCAGAAGGAATTGAACTTAGTTTGCGGTGTCAAGAAGGGAAAACATTACCATTTATGCTGCTTTATCTTTGTAAAAATGGCTTACAAAGTTTGTTTTTAAAATTAAAGGGCTATCAAGTGACCCCCTTCCTACCACATGGGTCCGCCACTAATTGTGTGTGAATCGAGTTTTACAAATAAAAGTTTTGATTGGTATATATTTTGCTTACCAAATACGAAATGATAGAAAGGTGGAACATTTCTTTGTTTTTTTGTCACCAAGGGTGTCAACAAACGGTTCTACCGTTTTGCTGTTCAAATATGTCTTTACCAGCTATGATGGGAAAGAAATCAACAACAGCACGGTAGAGTTCCACGCACGACGGAGGAAGTTCGTAAGCTCATTAACAAAATCATACATACAAAGCTTATTGCTATTAGAGGATTTGGAGACCCATCTACCGATGATCTTCTCCCTTTATGGTTTGCTTCTCGGTCTATTATCAGTTAGCAATCTTTATAGTTAGTTCAAATCTTTTAAAAGGATGGAAACAGTTTTGTAAAGTTTTATGTTGCAACCAAAGTCTTACATTATAACCCAAAAAAAACATTTCATATAGTAACCTTTCTGTTTCTAACGGTAGAAATTTTTTTTTAATAATTTTATTTATATACTTTTTTAATGATGCTTTTTTGTATGTTCAAAACGCTCTATTTATGTTATTTTCGTATTTCATTGTGTAATTTTATAATCAAATACTTTTATCAATAACTAGATTATTTCCGCTATGCGCAAAATTATTTAGTATTAATATTTATGCAAATTTGATGAGTGGAAATATGTAGTCATATAAAATCTTATCACTTATTTTTGGAGTGAAATATTTGGTCGATGATATTTACTTTTGTTATAGTTTTAACCTATATGCAAAGGAAACGGTAATATCTATTCCACGTATGAACATAGTTCAAAATATTCAAATACTTTTAATTTAAGGGTTATCTATATAAATTTTAAGATATTATAAACTACAAATTTTGCAAGTTTATGAAATTTGACTCGGTTGATATTTAGGATAAGTATTGAATTTAGTATTAACTTATTTATTTAAAAAATTGGTGTTATTTTATACGAAATGTTATAAGTGTTATATGTTTTCAAAAAAAATTTCCACGGAGTTAGATGTGAATCTTAATTTGATTTCAAGGTGTGTGGCGAATGGGAATGGACTCTCACTTTCATTTCTTTTATTATTTTTACTTTTTTAATAAAATCAAGAGAGTAAAAACGAAAAAATCAACATAAGCATATATAATAATTAACAAATTTCTGGTGAGATTTTCTTGTTGCCACTGTCAGTTGCATCGAATTAATTCCTAACATAAAAGCAAATGTCCGACAAAATTAACAAAGGCGAATTACTTAGAAGTGTGAATCTCCAAAGTTCTTTCATGAACTTGCAAATATTTTTCCTTTAAAGAATTGATATTTGAATCTCCTTGTCACTCACTACCTGCAATAGCAACACCGTTCAATTGGTCATTAGTTATAAAAAGTTTGAAGGTAGTAAGACCATAATTATCGCGGGTTTTTACCCGCGGATCTTAGATTTTTTAAATTAAAAAAAAACAAAAAAAAAAAACAATTTCGTAAGAGACGGGTGTTAAAGTCTCTTCGGTAA
>OVAN01000645.1:0-10292 GCA_900406275.1 Anastatica hierochuntica
TCTTTATCCATAACTTGGTTTACTTGCTCCTCAAACCGTCTTCGGTTGAATCCGGTTTAAGCTTAATCTAACACTCTTCTCATACAAGATACGCAATAATGAATCCGAAATTCTCAGCCGCTGAGTCACCTCCAAGAACCGCCAGAGTCAGAGTAGAGATGCCTAACAATGAGGACCTTATCAAAAAACACTCGCTGACTCTAATAGGACGAGTGACAAACCAAGCTGCTCAACGAATTTGGTCACTCATACCTTTCTTCTCTGAACATTGGAAGCTGTCCTCTCGACCGTTTGGTTCTGACTTAGAAAATGGTTTATTCCAGTTTCAATTTGCCTCAGAAGAAGATATCAGACAAGTCCTGGAAGGAAGACCCTACCACTTTGCAAAGTATATTGTAATCATTCAAAGATGGGAACAAACCCTGCTCCCTACTTTCCCGTCCCAGATTCCTTTCTGGATTCAGATCCAGGGCCTGCCTGTTCATCTATGGAAAGCCTCAATAATCGAAAGCATTGGGTCCAACATAGGCTTTGTGGAGAAGTTAGACATAACGGATGCAATGGCTCGGATGCGAGTACATGTCAATGGACTTAAACTACTTATCTTCTCCTCTGTTATTGAATTTGCCAATGGAGATGAAATATCAGTCAACCTGAAATATGAAAAGCTCGAGAAGCATTGCTCTGTTTGTGCAAATCTAGATCATGAACGAGACAAATGTCCTTCACTCGTTCAACATGACTCTCATGAGAACAGTATACGGGAGCTTGAGCCTAGAAAGCAAACTCTCCCCCTCCCTCCACCGCGAGGAGAACCTTCTAAAAGAAACTTTTCTCAACATCACTCTTCTCAGTTGCATCACTCACGCTCAGAAGCTCAGTTTGATCTCAGAAACTCGCTTAGGAGATCAACACAACAAGTAAATTCAAAGAGGCACAACTCATCTCACTCTAGAAGAGAGGATTTACTAAGAGATGCTTACAACAATCCAAGAGAAATAAGAAGTGTAAGTGGTAGAGATAGTACCACAAGATCACATCAGCACAGAACACCCTACCAAAGACCCTTTCAAAGCAGAGCCACTGGCTCCACTAACTCTGATCTCAGGTCCTCTTCAAGAACTAGAACTCAACATTATGACAAGATCTCACAAAAGAGAGACGGCCAGATTTGGATTGAGAAAAGCAAGACTGAGAAATCTTCTATACGCCACCGCTCATCCCCTCATCTTGTTGAGAGAGAACAACCTCTCGAGATAAGACAGAACTCTGAAAACTTAAACATGGATAAAGCTAATCATGAAACTATCTCCTCTACTCCAAGGCAGCGACGACCAGCTCTTGAAAGGCCAGAAAACATATCTCCCTGCCCATCTCTTGTTGATGTTCCCCAAGAAGCGTTAATGGATGCAATGAGAGAACTAAGAGAAGTTATGATTCAATACACAAACTGTGCTGATCCGACGGAGAGTGCTGCGCGTAAAGAACGATATAGACAAGCTGAAGAACAAGGCCAAGTTGAAGAAACGGCAGTCCAAATGTTCAGAGCATCCTTACATTCACAGTGCCAAGAGCCTTTTAGATTGGAAAATCACTCAGCTGAAAGAGTTCCAGCAATCCAACGGCTTAGTCTCCCTGATCCTTCAAACTCAGAATCTAATTTGATCAAGAAAAGGCCAGGAAGACCTCCTGGTAAAAGAAGAGTGCAGGCTAGGCCAAAGCTAACGCTTTCGTCAGCAGCAAGGAAACAAACAGCCAAGCAGGCTCAACCAGTGGCAAAGAGGAAACTCTTAAATGAAGGTGAAACTACACAAAGATCAGCTCCTGACAACACCAAAGCTAATCCTTCAACAAGCAAGCTTCCCCCGCCAAGTGTGAAGAAGAGGGTGGATTTTCAAAATCCATCCAATCTCGTTCCTTAAAAATATTGTGTTGGAATTGTCAAGGTTTGGGGAATCCCGAGACAATTCAACGTCTAAAGGAGATCAAAAATTCTTCTTCTCCGGACATAATATTCCTCTCGGAAACAAAGAATGGGGATGACTTTGTTCTCCGAAATTTGAAGTTCCTTGATTTTAAAGATCATGTAATTGTATCCCCACATGGACATGGTGGAGGAGGTCTCATTCTACTTTGGAAAAATCATGTTCTGATTGAGAGTTTGTCAAAATCAGACAATCTAATAGATGTGAAAGTAACGTTCAAAGGTTCAACTTTCTTTGCCTCTTTCATCTATGGCCATCCAGACAAGAAAGAAAGAAAATTATTATGGCTTAGCTTAGCTTCTCTGGCTGAAAATCGAACCGATCCTTGGTTCCTCTCCGGTGACTTTAATGATATGACTTGTAACGAGGAGAAAGTGGGAGGGCCTCCAAGATCAGAAGGGTCGTTTATTGATTTCAGATCCTTCATTTCCGAATGCGACCTTTATGATATACATCACTCGGGTGATCCTTTATCTTGGAGAGGCGAAAGACAAGAGTACTCCATCAGAAGTAGATTGGATCGAGCATTAGCCAACAGTACCTGGTTTCAAAACTACCCATCTGCAAGGTGCCTTTATATGAACTTCGAAGCATCTGATCATAAACCATTGTTAACTCATTTCGACACAAGAAAAAAGAAAGAAAGAGGGCTGTTTCGCTATGACAGGCGATTGAAGCACAACCCAGAACTTAAAGAATTAGTGAAATAAGAATGGACTAAAGGGTATGATCAGCCAGTGAGTTTAAAGATCGCAAGAGTGAGAAGCGCCATTGTTAAATGGACTAAAGTCAAATCTCTTAACAGTAAGATGATCATTGAAAACTTAAGGGAGAAGTTGGAAGAGGCAATGGTAAGTCCTCTTCCCAATTCTTTGCGCATCCAAGAAATCAAATTTGAGCTAAGAAAGGAATATCAAGCAGATGAAGAATTCTGGAAACAACGAAGTCGTCTTCTTTGGCTTCAACTTGGAGACAAAAATACTGGATATTTCCATGCAGTGACAAAAGGAAGATATGCTATTAACACAATAGCAGTTATGGAAGATGATGAAAATAAAGTCTATTTTGAAGATGAGCAAATAACAGAGGTGATCTCCAATTATTTTAACAAGCTTTTTATGGCCAGCTCAGGAGACAGATCACAAATCATTCAAAATGCAATCTCCCAAAAGATCTTAGAGGAAGCAAATGCTATACTCATTAAGGAGCCATCAGCCTTTGAAATTAAAGAAGCACTCTTTGCTATTCATCCGGATAAAGCTCCCGGGCCGAACGGTTTTTCCGCAAGCTTCTTTCAAAGCAATTGGGAAATAGTCGGACCTGATATTTGTAAAGAGATCTCTGCTTTTTTTGACTCCGGACGTATGCCGGATCATTTAAACGAAACACATGTCCGTCTCATTCCCAAGAACCAAAACCCGAGGAAAGTAGCCGACTATAGGCCAATAGCACTTTGCAATGTTTTGTATAAAATCATTTCAAAGTTGCTTGCAAGGAGGTTACAACCATTACTCAATCCGCTCATCGCTGAAAGCCAATCCGCCTTTATTCCCGGTAGAGCAATTGCGGATAATGTTCTAATTACTCATGAAATCCTCCACTTTCTAAGGAAATCGGATGCTCGAAAACATTGCTCAATGGCGGTGAAAACCGATATGTCTAAAGCTTTTGATCGCTTGGAATGGTATTTTATCGAACTTGTTATGAAAAGATTTGGATTTCACCCAAGATGGATCTCATGGATAATGCAATTCATCACAACGGTTTCATACTCCTTCCTTTTGAATGGAACGGCAAAAGGGAAAGTGAAACCATCGCGAGTTATTCGTCAAGGAAACTCTCTTTCCCCTTACATCTTCATCCTTTGTAGCGAAGTCCTCTCCGGCCTTTGTTCTAAAGCGCAAAATCAAAAAAAGCTTCTTGGTATCAAAGTTGCTTTAAAGAGCCCAAGAATAAACCATCTTCTTTTTGCGGACGACGCGATTTTTTTTGTAAAACATCTCCGAAGAGCATCAAAGCACTAAATACTATCCTTGATCTTTATGAGAGAGCCTCGGGGCAATGTATCAACCTCCAAAAGTCTTCAATCACATTTTCAAGAAAGGCCCCTCAAGATCTTAAAAACCGAGTCAAGAAAGCTTTGAAGATCGAAAAAGAGGGAGGAATTGGTAAGTACTTAGGATTACCGGAACACTTTGGAAGGGTAAAGAAAGACATTTTCACATCCATGGTCGACCGAATTCGGCAAAAGGCAAGTAATTGGGCTTCAAGATTCCTATCCCCGGCCGAAAAACTAGTCATGATGAAGAGTGTATTGACGGCAATCCCCACTTATGCTATGTCCACTTTCAAGCTACCGGTTTCACTTTGCTCACGAATACAATCCACCTTGACTCGATTTTGGTGGGATGACAAACCGGACCAAAGAAAGATGTCATGGTTGGCATGGTCAAAGATTATCAAACCTAAAAAGGAAGGAGGCTTAGGAATAAGAGACATTCAAGCTTTCAATGATGCTTTACTTTCGAAATTGAGTTGGCGTATCTTGACAAATCCAAGCAGTCTCCTAACTCGACTTTTGAAAGGAAAATACTATCCTGAAGAAGATTTTCTAGCAAGCAAAGTAACATCCTCCTCATCACATGGCTGGAAAGGTATCATCATTGGAAAGGAGCTATTATCTACTAACTTGGGGTGGGTAGTAGGAGATGGAAAGATTAATCTGTGGCAAGACCCTTGGCTTTCTCTCTCTGAGAAGCAATATGCTCCTGGACCACACACCCAAGAAAGTACCAACCTTCATGTTTCACATCTCCTAAACGAAAGTAATGGAGAATGGAACAAAGAAATCATTCAAAGACTGTTTTCAGTCTTAGAACCGGTTATCCTCTCTATCGTGCCGAGCAAAACTCAAGCTCCAGACAAACGTATTTGGTTAAAATCTCCATCTGGTATTTACTCTACAAAGTCAGGCTATTTTGCAGCTATAGAGGCACAAGTATTGCAGGAAAATAAACCGAACCATCTATACAGGGGATGGATCTCGGACGTATGGAATCTCAAAGTTCCAAACAAGTTTAAGCTCTTTCTATGGAAAGCATTATCTAATGCTTTACCAACCGGAGCAAATTTATCTCAAAGAGGAATTAACATTGATACAAGATGCAAACGTTGTGGAGAAACTGAATCCGTATCTCACATTCTGTTTCAATGTAATTTCGCAATGCAGGTCTGGACCGAAGCACCATTCATCTCTTCTCTCAACTTAGAAGAGCATATGGACTTTGCGGGATTCTGGAGTGTGATAAAAAACACTCCATGTCTTCCGCCAACCGGCATTGTCTCGGGTTTACTTGCAACATGGTTATGTTGGAACATTTGGACTTCTCACAATAACCTCCTCTTCCAAGACAGATCGTTCTCGACACAAGACATTATCTCAAAGGCAATCTCAGGGGTCAAGGAGTGGACTGAAGCTCAAGTTCCTTTGCAGACATCTTCTTCGCGAAAGGTACGGGAGCCTTTAGATTCCACGATTATAACTTGTAGAACAGATGCAGCCTAGAGACCTGAAGAGCGGAGAGCAGGACTCGCATGTATTTTTCATCACGTCAATGGTAGTAAAACAGATTTCTCTGTATCTCGAGACTTTGTATCTTCTCCACTGATCGCAGAGGGACTGACACTTCGTGAAGCCGTGGAACTCGCCTATCTCCGAAATCTAAAACAAGTTACTTTTGCTTTAGACTCAGAGCTGCTAATCAAAACGGTAAAAGGAGATATTGAGTTCATCGAGCTTCACGGAATAGTTTCTGACATTCACCATTGGGCTCTTTCTTTTGATCTGATTTCTTTCGTTAACATTTCTCGTAATACCAATGAGGAGGCTGATGTTTTAGCTAAACAAGCCCGAAACTCCTTTGTAAGCCCACTTTAAGCTTTTAATGAATCTGTTGATAAAAAAAAAAAAAAAAAAACTCTACCGAAAAAGTCAAACCACTGNTGCATCCCATGGAACTATAAATGTAACAAAAATTCATAGATACATCAAGCATTAGGGAAAACTAGAAATGTGAAGATATCATTAGTGATGCATAAAAAAAAAGTCTCTCGAAACCTCTAAAAGGCGATTTGGGAGGCGATCACAAAATCCCTAGATCTAGGGTAAAATTCTCGGCATCTTGTCGATAAAATCTCCAGTTTTTTAGCTAATCGATCATCATCTCCTAATATCCAGAAGCTCAAGAAAAGTTTCTCAGTCTGTTTCTCATGGCGGCCGAAAGAGAGCTATGGAAATCTCTTCAAAATCTTAGAATAGGAGCGGATCAACCCTCGTGGAAGGTCCACCTTGATGCGGCGGAGAAATTCCGAAAGGAGCACCGCCTATGCCTGGTGGTTAAAGGGCTCAATACTCGCTATCAACCTCCAGCAGGTATACGAAACTATTTCCCTGTTGCATGGAACTTGATAGGAAAGGTAGAAGGGCAAGTTAATGATGATGGAACGGTGAATTTTTACTTTCAAAAGGAACATCATATGCTTACAGTATTAGAAAATGCCCCATATTGGTTTAAAGGATGGATGGTCGCAATAGATGCGTGGAGCCATAGTAACTATCCAACTTATCTTAGACTGATCCCATTCTGGGTTAAAATTAAGAATCTGCCAAACAAGTTTAGGCGCAGCGAACTTATAGAAAGTATTGGTTCTAACTTAGGAAGAGTAGATGATACTCTAGTTATAGAGCCTACTCAGAACAAACCAGCGGAAGCTTGGTTTAAAGTAGACTTTGATATTGACTCCACAATCTCTCTCATAAGAAATGTGGATGTGTTGAATGATGGCAATGAGATTGAACTTGAATTTGGCTATCAAGGCCTTCAAAAATTCTGTACCACTTGTGGAAGCCTGAGACACGATGCCAAGGCTTGTCCTAAGATGGATGAGCAGAAGGGTTTTGAAATGAGGATGAGACAGCTAGAGGAGCCTGCAGAAACAAAGGAAAGGCATGAGAAGATGAAAACTGTTGCAGAATCTTCACAAATGAAATCTGATGATCCTAAAGGAAAAGGAATCATGGTAGTAAGAGACTCAGAAGTGAATGATAAACAATTGAAGCTTATGGAACAGATGTTTTCTAGAGCAGAAGGTCAAAAGAACAAAGGAATTGTCATCAATGAACAGAAGTCAGAGATGGAGGCCAAAGAAAGTAGCAAGAGGAAGGCCCCAGAGGATCCAGAAAATGCAAGTGGTACACGCAAACAGAAAGTCCATGGTGGTTTCATTTCTCAGGGGAGGGTGGATACCCCTAAACCACCCCCAGCCACATGAAGCTTCTCCATTGGAATTGTCAGGGCTTGGGGAGCCCCCTGACAATTCCCATTTTGAAGAATATTAGGAGGGATCATCGACCTAATATTCTGCTCCTCGTAGAAACAAAGAATAAGGCCAATCTTGTATATAAGGTAGCGTTAGATCTAGGGTATGAAAAGGCTTTTGTTCTGCCTCCAACTGGGTTAAGTGGGGGATTGGCCATTTTTTGGGAGAAGGAAGTAGATCTTCAGTTTACAAATCCTCCAACAATGTATCAAACAAATATGTATATATGTTATGGTAATGAAAAGTTCATGTTTACCTATATCTATGGCCATCCAATCAAAGCGCAGAGACATAAACAATGGAAACACCTTACTGCTATAGCTGACTCTTCTACTTTCAATGATCAACCATGGTTATGGTTAGGTGATTTCAATGATATAAAATCTGCTAAAGAGAAAAAGGGGGGAGCATGGAGAGATGACTATACTTTCATTCCATTCCAAACATTTCTCAATAAGCTGGGCTTGCAAGACTTAAAATCTATTAATGGTCTCTATACATGGGTGGGAGCAAGATGTCATGGAACAGTGAAGTCGAGATTAGACAGGGCTCTAGCTAACACCTCTTGGCTCACTCTTTTCCCTTCTGCTTATGTTAAGCTTCTCCAATGGAATGGTTCTGACCATCGCCATCTTCTAGTCTGTACAGAAAACAAGCCATGGATGGGTAAGAAGTTTTTTAAGTATGATCAAAGATGGAAGTACAATGTAGATGTCCATCATCACATTCAGCAAACATGGACAGAACATTGTTCATCTTTACCACCCTCTAGATTTATTGAGGCTCTGAAAGCTTGCAGACATTCCCTTTCAAGATGGAAAAGTCTAAATAATCAGAATTCCAAGAAAAAATTAGAAGACTTACAGGCTAAAATACATGTTGAATACGAAAAATACCCAGTAAATTTTCAGGCTATCAGTCTTCTAAATTCTCAGCTTGCTTTTCAAATGAAACAGGAAGAGGAATTCTGGAGAAACAAAAGCAGAATGCTTTGGCTTAAAGCAGGTGACTCAAACTCCAAATATTTCCATGCTTCAGTACAACAAAGAAGACATCATAACAAGATTATTAGCCTCCAGGATGACCAAGGTATCATTAGATACAATGAGGCTGATATTAGTAAAATCCTTACAGCTTACTTTGGAAGTCTTTTTACCTCTCATGGCTGTTTTAGTGAGAGTGATATGGAACAGGTGAAGCCTGTCAGCAAAAAAGTTACTCAAGAAATGAATGATGCACTGACAAGAAGGGTCACAATAGAGGAAATTCACAGGGCCTTGAAAAAAATGAATGCAGAGAAAGCTCCTGGAGCTGATGGCTTATCCGCAGCATTCTACCAAAACCATTGGAACATCATCAAACAAGGTGTTTTTCATTACATAGATCACTTTTTTGAAACAGGTTTTCTAGATCCAGAATTGAACCATACGCAAATATGTCTTATTCCCAAGGTAAATAACCCTCTAGATCCAAAAGACTTTAGACCTATTAGCTTATGTAATATCGCTTATAAGCTAATTTCTAAAGTGATGGCTGAAAGGTTAAAGCCTTGGTTAAATGAGATCATCTCAGAAAACCAAACAGCTTTTGTTCCTGGTAGAATGATTACTGATAACATTCTCATTGCTCAAGAAATGATGCATTCATTAGTTACTAAGTCAAGAAAGCAAAAATTCATGGCCATGAAACTAGATATCTCCAAAGCTTTTGATAAAGTTGAATGGTCATTTATAATTAGTATGATGAAGCTCTTAGGATTTTCAGACAAATGGTGCAGTTGGGTATGGACTTGTATATCTACAGTCACTTACTCAGTACTTGTTAATGGTAGTCCTACTTCAAAGATTCACCCACAAAGAGGCATTCGACAGGGAGATCCTCTTTCTCCCTATCTTTACCTCTTATGTTCTGAAGGATTATCTTATATACTGCATCACCTGTGTTCTTCAGAACAACTGCAGGGTTTCAGAGCAAGTAAAGGAGGACCTAGAATCTCTCACATATTTTTTGCAGATGATTCACCTGCTAATGAATCTCAAGTTAAGATTTTACTTGAAGCTCTAAACACCTATGCCAGAATATCAGGTCAGTCTATAAATTTTGCTAAATCAGTTGTAACCTTTAGTAAGCAAACTCCATTGGACTTGCAAGAAAAGCTTAAGCAGTTAACAGGAATTCAAAATACAACTGGTTTTGGAAAGTATCTGGGCTTACCAGACATTGTAGGAAGAAACAAAAATGCTTCTTTCCAATATTTGAAACATAGAGTAGAAGACAAGGTGAATACTTGGTTCAATAAGCTTCTGTCACCAGCTGGTAAAGAAGTACTAATAAAGGCTGTTATCACTGCTTTACCTGCTTATGCCATGAGCTGTTTCCTACTTCCCAACAGGCTAATCCATCAAATGACCCAGACCATGAGAAAGTTTTGGTGGCAAACAGAAGCCAATCGAAAGAAGATACCTTGGATATCTTGGAACACCATTACAAAATCAAAAAAAAGATGGTGGTCTAGGCTTTAGAGACCTTAAACATTTTAATAGAGCACTTCTTGCTAAGCAAGTCTGGAGGATGCTAAAGTTTCCAAACTCATTGCTTACTAAAGTTTACAAAGCTAAATATTTTAGTAATTCCTCTATTCTGGATGCAGAACTCAAATACAGAGCTTCATATGCGTGGAGGAGTATCCATCAATGCATACCAATTATCCGCCAAGGAGTTAAACATATTATAGCAAATGGACAAGCTACACAAGTATGGACGGATAATTGGCTTCCTGTTTCTCCTCCTCGACCCCCAAGGCCCATTCCAGGTACCAATCCAGTTAAAATGAATGTAGCTGCTCTCATTAAACCTTTTGCCAGACAATGGGATGATGAAAAAATAGCTAGTCTAATACATCCTGAAGATATCCCATACATTACACAA
>OVAN01000645.1:10315-53674 GCA_900406275.1 Anastatica hierochuntica
AAAGTCCTTCATGATGCTTTACCAGTAAATGCTTCGTTAAGAAGAAGAAGATTATGTGTGGATGATACTTGCCCTTTGTGTGGTGATAATCCAGAAACAATTATTCATCTACTCTTTACATGCAGAGTATCAAAAGAGATTTGGTCAATGGCTCCATTGCAAGACACTTTAACTATTACTGACAATTTACTAGATGAAAATGTAAAGCAGGTTCTTAAGATGAAAACACATTATGAAGGACAAATTTATCAGCTAGGGGCTTTTCTTGGATGGCATATATGGAAGCATCGCAATAACCTTGTGTTTGAAAGCAGGAGGGGAACAATTCCACTGATAATCAATGATGCCTTAAAGGATATGAAACAATGGATAGAAGCCAATCTTGATCTGGAGAAGCAAGAATATGCAAGGATCCTCTTAGACTCTACTCAAAGCATACAGCCAAATGATTATGTCCATCATTCAGGTAATTATTGCAAGATTGATGCTTCTTGGATTTCAAATGCAGATAGAGCAGGAATAGGTTGGATATTATACGGAGATAATAGCCAACCAGTCCTCCAAGCTTCTGCTGCTATCCCTCCCACGTCAACACCACTTGAAGCTGAAGTAGTTGCTCTTCGTGAAGCAATATTTCAATCAAGAAAGCTTGGATACAGCAGAATCACATTCCAGGGTGATAACAAGACATTGTACTCTCATTTTCATACCATCACTACCTGGCCACAAGAAAGACATCAAGGAATCCAAGGAATTGCAACTATTGTTGGTGATATTAAGAGCCTTTGCACATGCTTTGACAATTTTCTCTTCCAATATATTGGAAGAGAGACCAACATAGAAACACATTATCTAGCAAAGGAGGCCAGAGTAGGAAACAAATCTTTTGTAATAAAATGGTTTCTGTAAAATGTTTTATTATCTGTTTTAATGAAAATGTTTTTAGCCGGCAAAAAAAAAAAGAAATATATTGTGAAAATTCATTTCATTTTCTAGAATTCAAAGTAAACTAAAAACCATTAAATAAAGTGTACCAAAACTAAGATCCAACGATAACAATGGAGAAGGGCTCAAAATGTCTTTAAACTTGAGGAATCTGATCAAAAGCATATAACAAAGACAGAGAGAGGTGTCTGAAACTGAAAAAGAAAACATCTTAATTCATCCTCCTGATAAGCTCGTTGATAAAGTTCTCGCGGTTTCCGGCATCACCACCTTCAACATAGTGATTCCTCTTCTTCTTCAGACCACCGAGGGGTGCCTTGAGCTGGAATGGCCACAGGAAGTTGTTGGCCTCCTTGAAATGAGGTCCCACTGTTAGAATCTCGTGGATCAAATCCTCAGTGCAGATGATTCCATGTTTCCCCAGAGCCTGTATAATATTATTACATCATATCACACCACTAAAACTTGAGAAGCTAAGACCACAGTGAAGGGTTTCAAACCTGCTCTACGATAGAGTTGTCAGTCAAAGCCACCCTCTGGTGGTTAAGCTTTCCATATCCTCTTTTGTAGATCAATTCCTTAACACTCTTCAAATTAGGGAATCTAAACAACCAGAGAGAGAAACATAAATAACTCTGAGGTTAAGAATTGTTGACATGGCCTCAGGTTAAAGGGTTTAGGGATAAGTTGAATACCCGTAAGTCACATAGGGCTCAACTCGACGAAGCATGTTCATTGTGGCCTTGTTGACTTTGAGAAAAACACCATTGAAAATCTGCATTAGACATACAAAAGAATCATTTCTACAGCTCTCTTTCCCATGGGATGTAGCAAAATCAAAGATCGTAACTCTCATGTCCTAACCTAAAACTAATAACAGGGTACTGAAACATCCGTCCAGAGACTCGTCTATAAACAAAACGACAACAAAACGAAACAAAACACAAACCTGTCTCAAACGTAAGAGCTGAAGAATCTTCTTTGTCTTTGGGTCAATAGCGTTAATACTGTAAAATTGAAGGAAACAAAACGATAAGTAAACATAAAAGCATTTCTTTTTGAAAATGCTGAAACAAACACAGAAAGAGACATACCCACGGATACGGATGATGAACAAGAGCTTAGCTTCAGGGTCGACATAGAAACCTCCTTTCAGCTTAGCCTCACGTTTCAACTGGATCAACTCTTTCTCCTACAAAACATTTTACAAAGTAAAAAATAGATCAAAGATGAGTTCATTTCTTCAAAATTAGGATCTCACATCGGAGGTGTTACCTTCTCGGCATACTCTTTAGAGTATTGCTGGGCTCTTTTGAAGATAAGCTTCCTGTTCTCTGCGTTCTTCTTCTTGGCGGCTTCAGCGTTCTGCTTCTTCTCCAAAGCCCATTCCTCTTCTCTCTTTCTCTTCTTCAGCACTGACTCCGGAACTACAACCTTAGACTCTGCCATTTGCGAATCCTAAAGACACACGAAATTGGTTTATCCTTATCACAATGAACACAACTTTGATGAAAATTCACAGGATGAAGAGGAAGGAAGAAGATCATATACTAACCTCTTATGGGAGCTCGAGTCGAACTGAATTACTCACGAAGCGAGAGAGACACTGCGGCGAACGAAAGCTTTATACTCTGCTCAAAATTAGGGTTAAGAAAGAAATGGGCCCTCTTAAGCCAATTTATCATATGTAAAAGCAAGCCCATGAATCTTAGTTTCCCTTCCCGATCTTTGTTATTTTTTAAATAACATTAATTAATATTGTTACCCCTAATTTATGAGATTAATACAAGTTTGCATGGTGATTTGAATATCTTCACATTTCCACCCAAAAGTCTTTATTACAGAGACAAGTTATTCGTACACACCAAATAAATTTGACAAAACAAAACTCTTTTATCCACTTTATCAGCAAGAAAAACTCGTTTTTTGCATATAGAAAACCTAATGCCATATTAGGTTCTTATTAGTGGTAGATGTAAGATGCCATCGCCACTAACAAGATAATTGACATATTGAAATTGTTTTTAAATGATCACGAATAGCAAAAAGCTTTTTTTCTATAGAGCAAAAAGCTATGTAAACATTTTTTTATAATTTTCTTTCATAAATATACGTAACTTTTTTTTGTTTGGTGATTAGTTGAAAACTAGGTTGTTGGCATGCACGCTATGCGGGGATGAAAAATTATTAAATTCAATGATAAAGTAACATTTTTTATTACAAAATTTATACATTGTTAAATTTATTTAAGGTATCATATATATAGTCTTAAGGTATTCATATATTTATGAATATGTATGTATGGACTGATTTATATGTCTAATATGAGTTTACCTTGGAACAATTATATTTTGATAAAAAGACATCTTGTATGGATGATATGTACTTTTGTAAGCACCAACTGTTGGACCAACAACAAAATTTTGAAACACCTTTGTCTCTCATTCTTTTAAGAGACGCTCAAAATGTGACCAATGTTGTTTTTTAATGGTTGCACCGATTTTTCTCTCCTGTAAATTAATTAGAAGATGTTATTAAATATCTATAATGAAAACAATAACAAATATAAATAATGTTTAAAACTTACGTGAATGTCACAAAGAATGAGTTCCAAAGTTTCTTCATAAGGAGTAATTTGCTTCCACAATCGAATTATCATCGCAACGATCTTCCATGTTGACTTGTAAGGCTTTAGTTCGGAAACTTTATTTTCTTGAACCATGATTAACCTTCTTCTTCTTCTTCTTCTTCTTCTTCTGTTTTGAGTGTTTTGATGCTTTGGAATGTAGAGTTAGCTACATCTTTATATAGCGGGTAGCATACTTGATATTAGAGAATATTCGGGGCATTCTAAAACGTAAAAATAAATCGTACAGAATCTTTTGTTAGTGATTCTCAAAGAAATATGAGATCAAAATGTGATCACATTAACTACAAATTTAACTACAAATCGAATGCGTATTCCGGATTTTGCTCACAATTAAAACAAAATGAGATCACATTAAATACATAAATATCAAGCTTACCATATAATCTTGTGGTTGAGAAATTATCAAAATAATAAAACTACGTATTATTGCTAATTACCTAAACTATTTAATATTAATGAAATAATGATATCTTACTTACCTAAAAGTTTTAGGCTGATATTCTTGATAAAAACCCAATCGAAAAACTACCAAATAAATATTTGGTACGATTTAGTTATACGAAATATGATTTAATTGTAAATCATATCTCATTTAATTACATCTTAAATCTAATTGGCTAATACAATCTGAAAATCCTCTCTGGTTAATAACTCGGCTTCGAAATTCAAAATTTCTCTTTTTGTTTCCTCGATTAATATATAGAGATAAACAAAGTAATATGTAGTATATCCTGTCAGTGGAGCGAGGGGCAGATCCATGAATCCTTTTTACATGGGACACAGTAATAAAATAAATATTTTTTGTTATGCTATATCAAAAAATATTTTAATTTATAGGTTTTATTTTACATTTCATTAAAAAAGTTAACAATCCAAGTTAGGCTACCGATTAATTTGCCACATATTGTTTACACTGAATCACATTTTATCAAACCACAAATGATATATAAATATATTTTGAATCGTTAATATATAGTCGTGTCTCTAATGTTTTGAGAAATATAAACCTAAAATAAATGAAAGAAAAGAAAACTAGTCGAAAGGAAAAAAAACGATAGAAAATAAAAATATAGGAAAAACTAGTTTCATTATTTTTTAAACGGAACTTGTCTATTTTTTTTTTGCCGACCAAACATTAATCAAAAAGTCGCACCGTTACTGGTTGTCCAGTTCGGGGGATCAGATTCTATAAAAATATAATTAGTATTAAAAGTGCGGGATCCTCGCGCCAGACAGTCCGCTTGAGCGTTCACCGTTCGCGGGATGAGAGACAATGAAAACCCTGGGAAATGCTCTCGTAGGAGATGGAATTCTTGGATAACCGTATAGAATGCTGGCCAGTCATCTGGGTTCAGGAGGATCCTGGAAAGCTCTGCACAATCTGTCTCGAAAGTCTGGCAGTCTATTCTCCTGGTGCTCAATTCCTGCATAGCCCATAGCAGTGCTTCCATCTCTGAGTGCAGCGGTGACAGACTCCGCCGGACACATCTTGCTCCTAATAGTATTACTTGGTTTTCCGTATTTTTACATACCCAACCGAGACCGGAAGTGGAATCGGATTGTTTCCAAGAGCCATCTACTCGACAAATCATTCCTGAGGGTCTTATAGACTCTGGAATCACTCGCTCAACATTTGGAGGTGGAAAGGCTTGCGCCTCTTCCCAGGCTATCGAGTCCGTTTCGGCATCCCTCATAATTTCATCAATTCCTACATGTGTGCCTTGAAAAACCATTTTGTTCCTTGCTTTCCAAATGAACCACAACACCCATGGATAGAGGTCAGAACCCCGACCATGATCCCGTAAAGGTTTCCGCCAGAACAGGTAATCCAAGTTCGTGTATAGTGAACCTGTTGGAAAAATCCCCGGCGTTGTTGGATTCCTATAGGAGTCCCAAATCAGCAGGATCGAGTCACACTCAAAGAAAACATGATTAATTGTCTCCGGAGCGTTTCCACACCGCTGACACATTATATCACATTGAATCCCCCCTCTTTGTGATCTCGGCAGCCACCGCCAAGCTTAGTGTGGCCATTTGCCAGACAAAATGTTGTATCGTAAGAGGACTATTAAGTTTCCATGCAAACGCCTTCAGAGCTTTCACCCCTGGTCCCCAGCCATTATTTTTCAACCGAGTAATTTCCAAAGAATTAAGAACTTTATAACCCGATTTCACCGTGTAATTACCCGATTTTGTATAGTGCCAAACCAAACCATCGAAAGTATTCGTTCGACTTGGTTGGATACCCCGGATAATCTCCACGTCTGCTGGGTCGAAAAACTCATGTAATATTGGTAGATGCCAATCCCTCATCGTAGGGTTTATTAAGTGTTGAACTTGCAGTCTAGGATGTCAAACACTATCGCGACCTCTCGCGGGTCGTGGATTTATGTCCGGAATCCATGAATCATTCCACACTGAAGTAATGATTCCAGAACCTATCCGTATTCGAGCCCCTTTCTTAATCAACGCTTGAGTTAAAAAAATACTTTTCCAGCCAAACGAGGGTGAATTTGGTTTTTTGGCGTTCAAAGGATGAACGTTTTTGAAATGTCTTCCCCTCAACACCCGAGCTACCAATGAATTTGGAAACTGTATTAGCCTCCAAAGTTGTTTTGCCAATAAGGCTGTATTAAACGCATCGAGAGATTTAAAACCTAAACCTTCATCCTCTTTTGGAATACATAATTTGTCCCATGCAAACCAATGGAGACCGCGGTTACATCCATTGGAACTCCACCAGAAATTGGAAATCGCACTGGTTAACTTTGCAGTTAAACCTTGGGGGAGCTTAAAACATAACATGACATAATTGGGTAATGCCAGAGCAACCGATTTAATAAGTATCTCTTTTACACTTTTATAATTAGTAATTAAATATTTTCAATTGTATAAATGTTAACTATGACTACGTTTAGTTCATATTTTATCAACATATTGTTCCGGTCATGTTTCATGTTCTTGTGTTCTTGGTTCGTGACCGTTGATTGTATTGCAAAGCATAATTGGATTTAAACCTCATATTTATTTTAACTAGAAAATGGTTAGATCGATCAATGTGGAAAAAAAACTAGAAAATAGCTTGAAATGATTTCGTGTACTCTAGCTATTTTTTAAAAAAGAAGACGAGTATGTGGCATGTGACACATGTGTTTAAGACTTAGGTCCGCCCTTGGTTGTAGCGATTCATTTTCTATTTGTTTTACTGTCGTTGGTTTAGTGATTAAACGTAGTGATCGATCGCATCGACTAACGACTAAATTTTTTGATCCCTGATTGATTCGATGGTTCTTTTTAAAAACAACGACTGAATGCCATTGATATCCTTAATTTTTGGACGAATCAGAAATAAAATTCTAACCCCGAACTCTCGATCTCTCAATTTCACATCTTCCTCACACTCTCAAATAAAAGGTAAAACTTCTCATCGATTTCATATGATCTCATTAATGCCAACATAGAGCTTCTCGTCGATTTCACCTCTACAAGGTATATCTCATTGAATTCATTCATGTATTTATGTGGCGTGTAGTGAGATTTTTTATACCTATTTGTTTAAAGAACTCTGGCCAATGAATCAGCTATAGGATTTTGTTTCTGACTCAAGATTTAGAACTCGAACTTCATCTAAGAAGCATCAATTTGTTTTTTTTCTACCTTTGATTTCTCCAATGCTAAGTTCAAAGAGTTTTCTTAGCCCTTTTGTGTGTTTCTTATGCTCGGGTACCTAATTTCTATCATTGATCTTGTTTGTATGAGTTTTAAGCTCTGACTTAAACTTTTGTTAATGGGTTTTAATTACTTGGACTTTTTCTTGTGCGTGTAAGATGTTTGATGTTTTGTCAAATTTGCTCTTATTATTTCAGATTTAGTCTCCATTGCTCTTATGATTTCATATTTTCTTTTGTGTGTATATTCGTTACTTCAGATTTTTGTTATCAAAGGTTTGATCTTTGTGTGTTATAGACATTGTCAACTCTTAACTCTTTTTATTGATAAATTAAGGTTACATTTTTAGTCAATGACATAGTTGGAACTCGATGATCGATGTATTATTTACATTTTTCAGGTTTTGAAAGAATTTCAGTGGCAGAGACTAAAAGATGGTTAATGATGTAAGTGTATTTGAAACTCCTCTGTTTATTTTCTGTGGCACATTATTTGCTTATGAATTTATTTTATTACTAGTAGAAGAAGCATCATATGCTTGAAACTCCTCTGTTTTGCTTTTGACATTGAATAATTTATAAAAAAAAGTTCATAGACTTTGTTACCTTTTCAATGTATTGTTGGTAATTGTTTTGAATAATGATTGTTTCTACTTCATGGCATATTGAGCATCTTAAATTATGATAACCGTCTTTTAGATTGGACCGACGAAGAATGTCAGTACCTTTTTCAACTAATAAAAGATAAAATGAAGAAAGAGAAAAACGAAGAATGGGTTAAATATCACTGCAAAAGAATTCATCATAGAGAGGTTTGAAGAGAAATATAGGGAAAAACACTCACGAGACATATTCAAAAACAAGGATGATACTTGTAGAAGAAAATACATCATCATCAAAAAACTAACTCATAATAGGATTGACATTGACTATGATGATATGGGAAGGATAAGTATGCCTGCTTTTTTGGTGGAAAGAACCGATAGAGGTAACATTTTTTTTCTATTTCTTCCATGTTCATAGTGTTAATATGATCCTTTTCACGCATTAAACTTTTTTGGAGTATTTTGTTCGAATATGAGAGTCAGAATCTTAATTCTTTAATGTCTAATTCTTTAAGCATTAGTGTATTCAAGTGCAAATCGATATGAATCTAGAATAAACATTTTTTGTGGCTCGTAATGAAGATGATAGTAGTTTAAATTTTGAAGCATCAGTTAAAGTTTTTCCAGTTTGCTGCTAATGTGTTTTGATTCAATGGAACACCCAACTTAAGATTTTTTTCTGTATGTGTTTTGATTTTAAAATGGTTTGGCATCATCTAATGTGGTTAAAATGATACTGAGCGTTTTAGTTCCTTAGTTATGTCTCATTATTGATGTTCAACCTCTGACTTCTATTTGGTGTGACCTATTCATTAATTTCAGTCCCATTTCTCAATGATTTTTATTTACTAAGTGCACTTAGTTGAATTTCTTGTGAGAATACAAAGATTTAAATTCTAACATAAAATGGTTCTTTAGTCTTGTTTTAGTCTCATTGTCATTGTTGTTTCTTGCTACTATCAGCCAATGCATGTTTTTATTGTTGTTGTTTAGAAAAATCATGTGTTGGTTTGCATATGTTATTGTGGTGTTATTAGTTGAGTATGAGACTAATCTCTTATAAATTCTTTCATAGCATATTGAGAATCAATTTCTTCTTAAGGTTAAAGTGTGATCTTATAAAATTTTTGGCTTGTTTACAGGGATGGCTCAGAGCTAGAAAATAAAAAAGCAAGTTGGTTCCTAATATTAATCTATTTGAGGAGGAATTTGGTGTTATCACATTAACTGGAGCAGAAGGATGGAGTGCTCAACAAGGAGAGGCTAGTTTCGACTCTATAGTGAGTGAGAACAATGATGATGATTTGGAATGCGCATACATGTATGTAACAATACGTACGACGAAGACACAAAACAAAACAGCAATTTCAAGATTAAAAAAAAAGAAGCGTAAGGTAATTGATTTAGTTTTAAAGACTTATGTTGCACGTAATGCAATTCTTAAAGAGAAGAACATGATTATGAGAGAGATGATGGAACGAGAGAACGAGTACATTGTAAAGCGTGTAATTAAGATACTCTATGAACTTCCTGGAGTTAGAAAGTTGTCACCATTCCAACTTGCATAAGTTAATTACCTCAACGCTGATGCGATAAACTGACAAAGTGTAATAACTTTTCTTAGTGATGAAGACAAGATTACCTACACTTGGAGCATATTACTGGAAAAAGATTGATGATTGACTTTTCTTTTTATGACTTTTGTTTATCTTCTTTTTTGGTATTTGACTTCTAGTTCATGAATCTTGTTGTTTATGACTTTGAAAAAAGTTTATGAGTATGAAACCAATCTTATGGAGTTTTTGAATTTTTATTATGACTTTTGCAAATTGTTAAATGGATGTGGTTGAATGATGACGTTGATGATGATGATGATGAGCTTGATGAGTTTAATGCGCTTAATACAGAGAGATTGATCCATAGAACAGATTGTGGTGCATGATGGCATCATGTTCAATAGATTATGCATGTTTCAAATCAATAGTGACATGACATTTTGAGAATAAACCAAAGAACATTTGAAACATTGTATAGAATGTTAGTGGCGAGATATGGGCTACATGAAACAAACAATGTCTATGTCAAGGAAGTTGTTGCAATATTTCTTGAGGTGGTGGGTCGAGATAAAATTGTGCGCATTGTTGCTGATAGATATCAACAATGATTGGATACAATGAGTAGGAAGCATGATGATATTTTGAGTGTTCTTCTCAAGTTTGCAGTGGATATACTGAAACCAGAAGAAGGTGAATTCACAAGAGTAAATCCAGTTATGAGGAATAATGATCAATATTATCTTTTCTTTAGAATCTGTATTGGAAAATTTGATGGAACTCTTATTACGGTTCGCCTTTCGAGTCGAAATGCAAAAGCATGTAGAGGTAGAAAACATGAGCTTACAATGAATGTCCTTATTGTATGCAACTTCGATATGAAGTTCACATATGCATATGTTGGTGTACTAGGTAGAGTGCACGACACGATGATATTGACTTACTGTGTGAAACACAAACCTCATTTTCCACATTCGTCAAATGAAAAGTATTATGTGGTTGATTCTGGATTTCTCACCATGACATGGTATCTTGGTCTACACCATAGAGTTAGATATCATCTTTATCGATTTATTAGAGGAGGACCGCCAACAAACACACGAGAATCGTTTAGCCGGAGACATTCTGGTTTACAAACAATGATCGAACATACATTTAGAGTATGGAAAGCAAAATGGAGAATTTTGGACTGTAAACATTCGAAATATGGTTTGGCTAAATGGATACAACTTGTAAAAGCGACCATGGCACTATAAAACTTCATATGTGAATCACATTGGGATGATTATGATTTTGCATAATGACAGAGAGTAGAAGAATATGATCATCATCCCAATGATGTTCATAGTGATGATGAGGAAGATGATTTTGACGATTGTAGTAGCGATGATGAAGGAGATGATGAAAATGACGGACATACTCCATATGAGCCAACCGAAGAGAGAGCTATGGAAGGATCACGTGACTACATCACTAGTAAGATTGCTAGAGGCCATCAATTACCTTATTAGTTTTCTGATTTTGTTTCATTTTGCTTTAATCAGATTGTATGAGATTTTTATAATGCTATAAATTAAGTATTTTATCAATAATATGATTACACTTTTAGTTTTAAAATTTACAAATTTTATATTTAAAAACATACTACATTAATAGTAAAAAAACAATAATCTATATATAAATCGCAGCGATGGGTAAACGAATAACCTAATGACTAGTTGCAGAGACTAGTCGTCGAGACTATGAAACGAACAACCCAACGATAAGTCGCTGCGGCGATGAAACGAACAACCCAACGACAAGTCACAACGACTAATAAAAGAACAAAAAAACGTTGATCGCTCCCTCTGGTCGTTGTCGTTGGTTGCTACCTCCAACGACCAGAAAACGAACATAACCTATATAAAGTGTTTCTACATAGTAGCTAAATGTCCACTTATAATATTATTTACTAAAAATCGATGAATTAGATAAATTTATATTAACCATAATCGCATAAATTGATTATGAATCTTGAATCGTCGAATCATATGGTACCTCAAAAACAAAAAATAAGATAGCATAGCTCATTGATGTTATTCATGAATTAGAGTTTAGATAAAATTGAAAGAGGGTTGAGTAAGAGAAATGAAGCAATCCTAATGATATCGTAGGAGTGAACCGATATTTTGCATTAATAATCTATTATACTATGTGCATATAACCAACACATTATACATTTTTTGCATGGCTTCAATGTATTCATTATACATTATGAATCTATTTCAGTGAATACTATATTTGAAAATATAAAAATCAGAAGTTTGTCCAACTAATGAACAAAATGTCCCGACAACACATGTTCTTAAGAAAAACTTAACAAATAATAAATATCAATATCGTTAGTGTTATAATAACAAAAATGATTTTAAAGATTTAAGATTGTAGGAACCTCAATTTCTACACAAGGGCTATTGATTTTTGCAAAGGAAAATTAAGAACATAAACTTAAAATACAATACCGAAACGGGAAGCGACACAAAATTGTAGAGGCGAGAGATTGGTCTTTTTCCTTAAATCTTTAACTCGTAGTGCGATGAATTCTTAGTGGTAAGATTCTCAGGATACAACTGCTTCTCGTCTATCTCATGGCACCCTCGAGTATATGATAACGAACTGAGTTTGGTGATATACTCTTAGACTCGAGAAATCTAAGGAAAGATAAAAGAACAATTGAAGGATTGTTTTTTGTTGGGTTCCTTATTCCACTTCCCCATATATCTTTATATTAGAAGAATTTATGTTGTACGTTATAATTTTCAATTGAACTTACCAACGTCTTAATGGATAATCAAATCACGTATCATTTATATTAAGTAATATGATAATCACCACTATAACGTAATTGAATTTAACATTATTATGATTTGACCATATCAACACCCAATAATATATTTTAAGAATTGAATTTGTTTTCTTGTTTCTGTTTATTGAAGGACCACCATCAACATGAACTTATGGGTTTGTTTCTTTCAATAAACTATTAAGCTAATAGTCATTAGTTCCAATTAGCAAAGTCAAACCTAAGTACAATTTCAAATCCAATATATGTACTTAACTTTTTTGACACCTAGTCAAAAGTACAAAAGCTTCTCAAACTTATTAATTTACTCATACTAATACTTCATTTCTCATTCATAATAACTTTGACGAAATTCAAAGTTTCCATGGTGACAATTCAATGTGTCCAAAGACCGATTATTTCGACGAACGTCTTCGCTGGAAAACTCACCGTAAAAATGTCTAACACCAAGTAGTCAAAGACAAGTTCCAACCATCCCCACATGAATAGAAATGATTCTAGACACATGATGACTCGAAATGTTGATAGTAGGACTCTTAAAGAGTATAATCGAAAAAATCCACTGCATATGAGTTTGTAGCATTTTTCAGCCTTGTATCAGTCATTTTGAATAATTATCGGATTTGCTCAACCAGAAAGTGAACATGATGTCTTGAACCTTCGAGACTTTGATGTAAACTGAAACAATAATATCACACAATTTCATTTTCTCACAGAACTCGGTTCTCTATTGTGTTCATTTTGGCCTCATTTTGGCCTTGAACTTGCCTGGTTAATTATGGGTGAACTTAGAGAATATAGTGTTTTATTCTCCTAGAAACGGCCCCATTTCATACTCACAAGGTGTCTTCCATTGGCTTTATTTAAAGAAGTATCTTGTAATACTCCACTTATATCTCAAAGCTATAGACTCAAATCATTAAGAGCATCGCTCAATCTACATACTTACATGAAGCAATGGTCATCATCCTAGGAACTAGGTAGAGACAGAGTCTCGCAGTTCTTTGGATAAATTCAGTTTGACTTAGTTTTCCCTTTGAACCTAGGTCTTGGAATCTCCATTCACATAGGTGGGATTACTGTCGAACCTCCTCTTAAGTCATAGACTTCAAACTCATTCCTCTTGATGATTCAACAACTTGATCTCATAACACACCTTTAGAAAGTGGATCCTAGGTGTGTCATTTAAATTGATATAAATTTTAAAATGACTCAATTTATAGATTAATTGGTCATCAATTTTATGTTTTTGTTCAGAAAAATATTATTAACCATTATACACAAACTTAGTGTTCGAGCCAAAAATAATTCACTATCACAGTGAACACATAATCCTCACACTAGATTTTTTCTATTTAAAAAATATATTTAGTTTAGATTGGGATCACTCATACCTAAAGCAACACCAGAAGATCAAAAACAGTTTACTCTGATCTCAATCAAAATAGATTCTATGAAAATCATAGAACCAAAAAATCGTAGAGCAATATTTTTTAGAATTAACAAATTGAAAATCTACCGAAAATAGATGCAGATTTAGAAAATAGATTTGACAAATCTTTCACAACTTTTCAATTATACAATTTTCAAAATAATGCTAAAATAAAACACCGTATATAAACACCGAGGACATATACGCAACCTAGCAACAATAAAGAATAATTTTAATCCTTTCATGACTACACATTCTATACTGAACTAAACCATGAGCCAAAGTTAAAATAACAATTATCCAAACCAAAAATCATCAGAAAAATAACATGTGTAGACTTAAACAAAATCTGATTAAACACAGTGAACAAAATGTATGATAAATAACAAATAATTTTTGGTATTTTAGAATCATACAAACGTCCCTTACATGTTAGAAAAATCACGACAAATGCAAAGATGCACATTTCATAAAGAATAAAATCAACCAAATAGTGAATATTATATTTAAACAGAAAAAACCAGAGGTTTGTACGACTAATGAAAAAAATGTCCCGATAACACTGTTCATAAGAAAACTTAACAAATATCAATATATCTTTAATGTTATAATAACAAAAACGATTTAGAGATTTAAGATTGTAGGAACTTTAATGTATACATAACTAAGAATATAAGCTCAAAATACAAAACCAGAACGGGAAAAAAGACACATAATTGCATAAGCGAAAGATGGATCTTTGTCCTTAATTCTTTAAACACCTTGTAGTGCGATTATTTCGTAGGATTCTCAGCATATAACTTTGTCTCATCTATCTCATTGTACCCAAGAGTAGACGATGGCGAACCGAGTTTGGTGTCATACCCTTAGACTTGAAAAAGCTAAGAAAAAGTATAAGAACAAGTGAAAAATTGTTTTTCATTGGGTTCCTTATTCCACTTCCCTATATCTCTTTATATGTGAAGAATAAGTTGTGTTGTATGTTATAAATTTTCAATGAAACGTACAAACGTCTCAAAAAGAGAATTAAATCACGTATAAAATATCATAAGCAATATAATAATCACCACTGTAACGTAATTGATTTTAACATTATTATGGTTTGATCATATAAACACCAAATAATATATTTTAAGAATTGATTTTGTTTCCTTGTTTGTGTTTATCGAAACACCACCATTAACATAAACTTATTGGTTTGTTTCTTTTGATAAACTATTAAGCTAATAGTCATTAAGTTTAATTAGCAAAATCAAACACAATTACAAATTCAAATCCAATATAGGTAATTAATATTTTTGACACCTATTCAAAAATAAAAAAGCTTCTCAAAGCTTATTTAGTTTAACTATATTAATACTCATTTTTCATTCATAATAATATTGATTTTTGTCATATGATTACATTAAATTCATAGTGTCCATAGTGACAATTCAATGTGTCTAAAAACTGATCATTATGATGAATGTCTTTGTCGGAAAGCTCAATATAAAAAGATCTAAACCATTTTAGTCAAAACAAATTCCAGCATTCAATCAACTAGACAACAGAAACTATTAGTGTGCATAGATGTTTTATTATTTTATATTTATTAATTTTTTTTTGCTTTAGATAGTTTGAATTGATCAATGGAAAAAATACTTTAGCTTATAAAAGCGTTTTGGTGTGGAAGTGGGAATTATTTTGAAATATGATTAGTATTATTTACAACAAAAAAATCCTTAGAAGTGAAAATAATGATATCCTTTTTTTTTAACTTATGAAAATAATGATATCTTTTTTAACAAAAAAAAATAAAATAATGATATCTTTGCGATCAGAAAAAGGAAAAAAGAAATTCGTGGGCAGAAATGAGACAATCTTTGACAGATAGCTCATTACGGCCCATAAACGTTAAACCAATAAAGCCCATACGGAAGAGAGTTAGATAAAGTACGACGTCGTTTCGAGCTTCTATATCACAAATAAGGCTTTCGTTTCTCAGTTGATGGTAGAGGAGGGAAGCTTTGTATAGATCATTAGATCTTCTCTCTCTCTCTAAATCTATTCCGACAGATTCGTTTAGATGTCTTTGGTACATGTGGTTTTGTTCGTCGGTTTCCTAAGCCTTGTAACTGCCTCTTCTTCTTCCCCGGGCTCGCGTTCAATCCTCGACGCCGATCAAAAAGACAAAGCTGTTGAATTGAACACTTCAAACTTCGATTCAGTTCTTGGCGACACCCCCGCCAAGTATGCAATCGTCGAGTTCTTCGCTCACTGGTCAGTTCACCCATTTCCAAAACCTCAGATCATTGAATTAATAGAAATTTGAAACTTTTGATTGGTGGCTTCTTCTTCACCTTTTTCTACCTAAAGTTTGGTACTGGATCTAGCGTGCAATTCTTCTTATCGGAAAAAGTTGTTCTTTTTCATTTATGATTTGTTTCTACTCATTGCTACTAGATGAATGCAATAAGGTTTATATGTTTAGTATTTTATTGATATGTCAATCCTTTCACTTTGATTTCAGGTGTCCTGCCTGCAGAAACTACAAGGTAACATCACCGTTCAACGCTTGATCTTTGGTTCTTCTATGCGTTGTACTCGGGATATTTTACATTTCCTTAACTGTTACTTTGCAGCCCCATTATGAGAAGGTCGCAAGGCTTTTCAATGGACCCGACGCAATACATCCAGCTGTTGTTTTGTTGACGAGAGTTGATTGTGCATTGAAGGTACTTTACTTCATGTTCCTAATTCTTTTACCTATGGATTTTGTTGGATTAATGTTGAGTCAATGTTTCTGATGCTATATCGATCCAAATGATGACTTTCCCTGGCAGTGCAGGCGAATACCGAGCTCTGTGACAGGTTCTCTGTTTCTCATTATCCAATGCTCTTTTGGGGTCCTCCTACAAAGTTTGTCTCTGGCAGTTGGGAATCTAAAAAGAATAAAAGCGATATAATTGTTATTGATGATGGTCGCACAGCCGAGCGTTTGCTCAACTGGATTAACAAGCAGATAGGCAGGTTTGTGCCTTCAGAATTTGGCTCCAATAATATCTCACAAATTCATTCATGATTCAACTTGTTCCATCTTTTAAATGTATTTGTATTTCCGCTGAGCTAGTTTTGCCGACATCATAATCCTACTTATGTTAGTTTTGTTTACTCAATGTTTTTGAAGATCTTATGCCTTGGATGATCAGAAATTCGAAAACGAACATGTCCTGTCAAATATAACCTACTACGAACAGGTTTTAAGAATGCTCTCTGCCTAAATGTGCTGATATTATTAGCATTTCTTTTATGATCTAACAGTTTAAAGATAACCGGACGTCGACAAATTTTGTCACAGATTTCTCAGGCTGTGTATGACATTGAGGAAGCAACCGCAGAAGCCTTTAGTATCATTTTAGCTACTAAGGTAGAAAAATTAGTATGACTTTTTGTGTATTTATATTCTTTTTCCTGTCACACGTTGTTGTTAATGAATGAGTAGTTTCATGACATCTACAGGCCATTAAGTCATCTGAAACAAGTGCTTCCTTTATTAGATTTATCCAGCTCCTAGCAGCGCATCATCCTTCCAGGAGGTAAATTAAAGTTCTCATCATCCTGGTGTCTTCATAAGCATTTTTGATGTTCACTCTTTTCCCGTAACAACATTCTGTAGGTGTAGGAAAGGAGCTGCAGAAATTTTATTGAACTATGATGATTTATGTCCTTCTGGAAAATGCTCTTACGAAGAATCTGGAGGGAAAGATACCCTGGAAAACTTCCCTATTTGTGGAAAGGATGTTCCACGTGGATATTACGTGAGTGCTCGCAACCAAATCTATTATTGTTTCTTCCACATTAGAAATCTGGTTGTCCTAATTTTTTTTTAATCTGGCAGATTTTTTGCCGTGGCAGCAAAAATGACACTCGCGGATTCAGGTACCGTTGTGTCAAATTTCATGCTTGATGATCCATGGATTCAGTTTTCCCCTCTAGAAATCTGAACTATTCCTTCAATACTTGACTGTAGCTGCGGATTATGGGTTTTGATGCATTCACTTTCCGTGAGGATTGAGGACGGGGAAAGTCATTTTGCATTCACTGCAATATGCAATTTCGTCAACAACTTCTTCATGTGTGATGAGTGTCGCCTGCATTTCAATGACATGTGCTTGAGGTAAGAAAAAACAAACTCACAGCTCGAATCACGGTCTTTCTTTGCTCATCTAAACCACACATGCATGCGTTTCATGGACAGCGTCAAAACCCCTTTCAAAAAGTCTCGTGATTTCGTCTTGTGGGTGTGGAGCACACACAACAAGGTCAATGAGAGACTCATGAAGGACGAAGCTTCTCTCCAGTCCGGTGACCCCAAATTCCCAAAGATGATATGGCCACCAAAAGAGTTGTGCCCATCATGTTATCTCTCGAGTACCCCGGAAAACATAGAGTGGGACCATGACCATGTCTATAAGTTCTTGAAGAACTATTATGGGCCAAAGCTCGTTTCTCTTTACAAGGAAAAGAGTATCATCGCGAGCAAGGAAAAGACAATCTCAGCCAGTGAAGACTTGACAGTAGCCACCAACGCTCTGGTTGTGCCGATTGGAGCTGCATTGGCAATAGCCGTTGCAAGCTGTGCTTTTGGGGCTCTTGCCTGTTACTGGAGAACACAGCAGAAGAACCGCAAGTATTGCTTCTATCTATCTATTTAGATCCAGCCCTCGCTATGAACTCTCTTCGTGTTTTCTTACTATTTGTGTCCGTATTTCCATTTCAGGCCGAGGAGAAGACAACAAACTCAAGGGCTTTAGTTTGGAATTGAGATCCCAAAATTGCCCACTTCAGGTCTTAAACTTTTGTCTTTGGCTTGGAATGATTGTGAATTTTGCAATACACACACACAAAGACTTGGTGAACGTTGGGATCTTTTATAGAAATCTTTAAACTGTCATATAATTTTGTATCCGACCAATATGGTTGCGAGTAGTTGTGGAGAAACTCAAGATGAGTCTATGAGATCTGTGAAAGCACTTGGTGAAAAGAGCCTTGCGAATGAAATATCATTTTTTGTTTCAATCTATTTAAACCCAATCCAATATTTTGCTTGTATAACGGATAGAGATTATATTTACAGTCACGTTTTACAATTTGTGTGTGTGCTAAAGAAAAGAAGAAGGCTCATGGCACACCTACAAAGTAAGATTGCGTTTGAGGCAAGCGCCATGAATCTGTTTCTTCATCAGATGATGAGTCTTCAGAGTCAGAGGAGTCTAAGGACAGAGAGTGACGGCGGCAGGTGGCGGCTGCTTTGGTAACAATATAGATAGGTAGCATGATTCCGATTATTCTCAGAAATAACAACTGAAACCCGAAATGAGAGTTAAGAGTTCATAATCAGTTGTGAGATAATAATAATAATAATCAGAATAATAGTAGAGATAATCTCACAGTGAACAAAGGGAAGACGTGGAGGTTTGATCCAGTGAGGACTAAGGGGAGGGTGTGTCGGAGAATCAGAAGAGCCATGAACTGCAGATGAGAGTTAGTTAAAAGAATGAAACAATGGTTCTTATAAGGACGAGTGGTACGTACGATTAGAACAAGGGAACGGCAACAGAGGAAGCTTGTGGTGGAAGAAAGAGGATGATGGTTGTCGAGGAAAGTTGAATCAGCAGGTACAACAGTTATGATACGATGCTCCCGTTGAGAGATTCCCCAGTTCCCCCTGAAATGAAGAGGAACATGACCCAACTCTAACAATGGAGGCGGCGCTGTGTAATCCGGCTTGAACCCCTGAACAACACGCTCATGTTTTACATTTTTGAATTCTTGATTCACATAGGAAGAAGAAGGAGAGAGAGAGAGAGACCTGATGGCAAATCTCGCAGATGGTATCACCTTTCTCATTACACCATCTCTGTACACACCTCCGATGTGCATACTGCCAACAACAACAACATAGCGATCATATAATATCTAACTGCTTGGGAAAAAAAGAATGTTTTTAAAAGGTGGTGCGCACCTTCAAGCTGCCGCTGCAAGAACAAGGAGTCTCCATATTTGAGTCCAAGTCCTCGTCGTGACAAATCCTGCATTGCCCCATTGACAAATCTCCGTTACGAAGCTTCTCAAGTGTTTTCTCGTCGAGGAGGATTTTGCATTCCTCCACGGGTAAAATCCGGTTCCGGTTGCGGTTGCTCTGAATCGCAGCCTCAATTGTAGATTCGGTAATCAACTGATCAACCAGCAGCACAAAATGGTCTCCCATGTTCACGGGAAAGAATGATACTTGAAGCTCAAAGCAACTCCTTTTTCCTTTAAATTATTATAGTTCTTCCTTTAATTTTCTTTGCTGCCAAATTGATGATAAAATGGATCGGGTCAGAATTCACAATAGCATTTGCATTCAATGGTACGCAATATGAACATGTGATTCATAAGATGCTCATTAATTAATGAGAGAGAGATGTTAAAACCATAAAAAAAATATCTAGAGAAGATGGGAGATATGTGTGTTTTTACTTTTTTTGTTGAAGCTGAACCATGGTTGGTTATCATAACACAAAAGATTAAAACAGCTTTTTTTAAAAAAAAAAAAAAATATCTTTTATAGAAGTTTTGGACTTTGACTCATAATCCTGTATCTGGAATCACACTTTGGATATTTCGATTTAAAGACTAGTCATTCGAACACAAAAGACACGAGAAAACATTTTAGGTTACCACTAAGCCACCACACCTTTGGTAACGGTTTTCTCTTGGACAATTTGTGGAAACGGTTTAATCCGCAAGTAAAACTTCGAACTGTACCCAAAAAGGAATGAACATAAATCGAGGAACAAGGTGAAGGAATCTGAATTTACCAGGATAGGGAAGCAAGCAAACACCAAGAACTTCACTAAAAGATGATCATAGACATAAATTGGAGGCAAATACTAAAAATGAAAAACAGAGGAAGAAGGGGAGAGGCAGAGCGAAAGATTAGGAGAAAAGAGAAAAATAGGTATGTATTTGGGCAGAAAAGAAGAAAAAGGAGAAGAAGTGGAAAAGCGAAAGAAAAGGAAGAGACAGACTTAGGATAATAGAATAATCTTTTCCTCAAGCTAAAGCCTTCATCATAAACACAAGAAAAAGCTACCTTGCTTTCTCTCTGAATTTCGAATTCTTATTTCAGGAGATCGTTATCATTTTAAAGAAAGTTATTAGTATGTGTGTGTTTTGAAGCAAGCAAAGAGATGGATGGAGTATATTAGATTCGAGAATCTTATGCTTATTACTTTACTTTATATCAAAAAATATCAACATCGTCATCGGAGGAGACGCACCCCCTATATCAGTATGCCTACACGTGGCCATTTAGATCTATATATATGGTCAAAGTTGAAAGAAATTATATTTTTCTAAATTTATTATTAAAATAACATTTTGATTTAAGTGAATGATAAATTTTACAACCAAATACAAATTTTAAGGCGTTTCCCTAATATTAGTATACATTTTTTGATTAGTTTACAATAAACACATAGTTAAGAGTTAAGAGTCATTCTAAAGTATGCGATGGCGAAAATTTTCTCTCTCTGAAAACCTTCGAAACCAAAGAAAGTCTTAAACGTTGAGTCGCCACCGCCGGTGGCGGCCTTCCCCCTCCCCTCTGCTTTTCTTTTTCTTCCTTGCTCTGCTCCTCATCATCCTCTCTGCTTCTCTCTTTGCTCAGCGTTGTGGTTTCTCGCGGAGGACGCCACTTATCCTGGCCAGATCTGTGGCTGAGATCGACGGAAATTGGAGCTTCGGCGAGGTATCAGACGGTGGTAAGTAGTAGGGTCGGCGTTTAGGGTTTCTCGGATCCGGTGCTTGTACTGGCTTTCTCCCTTCCAGTCAACCCGCCGGTTCCGGTTGGGGAGTTGCCGCGGGTCTCTGTTGCGTTGTCCGGCGTCAGTACTAGCGGCAGAGCATGGTGCAAAGTTGTTGTCTGGTGGTTGGATTTGCTCCGGTCTGCGCTTCTTCGGGTCTGCTTTCTTAGACCTTTCCTCTTCTCTTCCGGTGGCGCGTGAGCGTGAGCCTCTCTCACCCCCACCACTGGTGTTGAAGTCTCCGGTGTGTTTCTTTTGGCCGGGTTGGTGGCGTGGTGGGGCGGTGAGTTGGTGTGTCTTCGTTTTTGCCTCGACGTCTTGGTGAATCGAGACTATCAATTACCCGTCCAGGAATTGCTCCGGTGGGCTCTTTCCCGGAGGCACAGACAAGCGTGTCTTCTGCCTTCGTGTGTCGGCTTTTGCACCCTTGGTCTCGCGTGAGCAACTCTAGGATCCGAATTGGTGCCTAGGGTCGTCTATGGCTCCGAAGACCATCGGATTTAGAGTTGCCTCTTCTTTGGTGGCTCATCTCGTGTACTCTCGGGCTTCATCCCTTCCAAGGGCTCGTTTCGAGTTCTTGGTGGTTTTTGTTACCTCTTGCAGGTTCGTAGGCTCTTTGCATAGATCCTACAGCCGTCTTTTGAAAAGAACCATCTCCTGGTTTTCAGGAATGGCACGGGATGAGCTCCTCCTTCTCTCGGAGTGGTTACCAGGAAGGGAGATCTCGATGGTATCTCGTGTTGGCTACAACTCTTTCCAGCATCGGATGTTCACTCACTTGACTGTCTCCGATGGAGCTTGTACCTAGTCTTTTGCAGGTTCTGAAATTTGGGGTTGTGGTCTTGGAGCTGTCGGAAGAAACCCGTTTTTCTTGCTGCAGGTTACAGAGAAAGTCGGTCTTCTCGTTTCACCGGTGGTGACGAAGCTTGATTGGGGGCGAAATATCGTTATGGAGAAGTCATCTAGCTTCTACGTCCCGGCGATGGAGCTTCGGCGACAGTTTCCCGACGTTGTAGTATCCTTTCGATTAGGAACCCGCTTAGCCGGTTTAGACGCTTTGCTCTGATCCTTTAATTTCTTTACTTTCATTGTATTTCGTTTATATATTTCTAATAAAGAAAACTTTTTAACAAAAAAAATACATAGTTAAGAGGGTCTCCCAAAAAGGAAAGAAAATGAAAAAAGAAAGAAAAAGGCGATTTTTGGGCGACTGTTGCGATGCGATGTTTCAACTGTTGCCGACGGTTATTGCTCTCCGGAGTACGGTTATTGCCGGTTACCGGCGGTTCCTTCAAGAGGAGAATACGGGCTAGCGGTTACTCATCCCTTAACTGCTAGATCTTCTACCCTATTTATCTTTTGCGTAGTTCCTTACAACATTTGGGTTGATTTCATCAAAGTTTCTCCCTTCCTACTCTTTCTGTTCACCATGTCTGATCGGATTCATCATCAATTGCAAAATCTGACTCTGGAAATCACTGATCCGGTGGTGAATGTCCCTGCCCATGTTGTTGAAGCGGCGGTCAACCACAATCGGTTCAGTCTGATGGTGAAACCGGTTAACTTTCGTAAACAACCGTTAAGAGTGATGATGAACACACTCCCAAGGCTATGGGGTGTGGATGGCGAAGTCACGGGTCGAATGCTCGAGGAAAAGAAGATACAGTACATCTTTCAATCTGAAGAAACAATGCTCTCGGTAATCCGCCGCGGTTCTTGGGCGTTTATTGATTGGATGTGTGCAATGGAGATTTGGACAGTCACACATACCGATGAAGAAATCAAGTACATCCCCTTCTGGGTCCAGGTGAGAGGTATCCCTATCCAGTTTCTCACGCTTCCGATGGTAAACCATATAGGAATGCAGATGGGTGAGTTCATGGAAACAGATTTCGACGGAGAAGGAGCGCATTTTGCAACCTTTGTCCATGTGAAATTGGCTTGGAACATTGAGGAACCTCTACGTTTTCAACGTGTGTTTCAATTTAATTATGAAGCAATGGTGTTGCGTTTTCACTATGAAAAGTTGCGCAATTTCTGCGGTCTCTGTGGCCTGATTACTCACGCGGATCAGGATTGTCCTCTGTCGGACCTTGTTGGGCCTCCTCCTCTACCGGAAGAGGATGATGATGACAATACCGATGATCCTACTCCTGATGTTCCTACCAACGAAGGGCCGGCAGAAGTTCTGCAACTAAGGGATAAAGAAGTGGTCTATGCTGAGCAGGAGACACCAAGAACTTCATCCAAAAAATACAGGACGCAAGAACCTGTTGATGTCCTGCCTTGGGCGTATAGTGACATGAGACATGTCATCCAATCTGAAGACTCACAGGAAACCGTTGTTCGACGAAAGAGAAACCATGATGAGGCCATGGAAGTTCGCCACTAGTACAAGGGATCAGAGGGAGCAAGCACATCTGGTTGCAACAAGGAGAGGGATAATAAGCAACCTGTCTACAATGGTAAAGGTTCGGTGGGCCATAATCCATCAGGGTCACAATGAATACATTGTTTTAGAACTGTCGGGGCGTGAAAGGGTCCTCGCTAGTTCGACGTCTTAAGGAGTTAAAGCGAAAGTTTTCTCCGGACTTACTCTTTTTGATCAAGACGAAGAATGATGATAATATGGTCCGAGACGTAGCTGCTCAAGTAGGATTTGATTATGTACGGTGTGTAGTAGGAATAAGGGGTGGTCGGGGTTTAGCTTTACTGTGGAATAAGTCTGTGTCGTTGTCTGTATCTTCCCTTTCCGTTGATGAACATATGTTTGATTGTGAAATAAATAAAGATGGTGGTTCCTTTTATTTCTCCTTTTGTCTACGGCAACCCAAAAATCGCAAACTGAGACATATTTTTTGGGAAAAGCTACAGAGGATTGCAATACAAAGACAAGGGCCATGGATTTTGCGTGGTGAAATAAATGAGATATTATTGCCATCTGACAAAATTGGTGGCCCAACTAGAGAGCCATGGAGTCTCGTTGATTTCCACAACACAGTGGATATTTGTGGTGTATTTGATCTACCATCAACGGGCAATCGCTTTTCTTGGGTTGGTAAGAGACGCGATTACACCATTGAAAGTTGTCTAGACCGAGTCATGGCAAACAAAGAGTGGTGTTCAATGTATCCGACGACAGAGGTGAAATTTTTATATATTGTTGAATCGGATCACAGGCCAGAAGTGATTAAGATTCGTGAACACACTGAGACGGGCCAGAAACAGTTCCGATTTGACTTTAGATGTTGTGAGGATCCTACTTTCAAAGACATTGTATCTCAAGCATGGAATTCGCGAGAAAGAGAAGGAGGACATGTAAGTGATCATCTTAAAAAGTGCAGAGGTAACATCTCCTCATGGTCACGTCTTCGATGTATGAATTCAGCTAAGAAAATCAACAACTTACGGAGCCAAATCGATGAGGCCATGAGACAACCTTCTACAACTTCTCCGACAATTAAAACGTTAAAGAAGTTTTTAAACCAAGCTTATCGGGAGGAAGAAATCTTCTGATATCAAAAGAGTCGATCCAAATGGCTTAAGTGGGGAGACCACAACACACGATACTTTCATGCAGTGACTAAGAACCATATTGCGAAAAACCGAATTACTTCACTCAAACGACAAAATGGTGAAGACATCCGTGGTAATGATCAGATTTCACGTGAAGTTGAACACTATTTCTCAGAGTTGTTCACATCTACAAGTCTTATGAATGTTATGGATTCTGTACAAGAATTAAAAAGGATCGTAACGCCGGAGATGAATGAGCAGCTAACTTCTGAGGTTACTCATGAGGACATACGTAAAGCCTTTTGGTCAATCGGATCCTTTAAAGCCCTAGAGGTCGATGGGTTTACGGCAGCGTTTTATAAAGAGTACTAGGATATTGTTGCACCAGCTATATATACAGAGGTTAAAGCTTTCTTTGAAACAGGGCAGCTTGATCTCACCTTGAATCGTACGAACCTCTGTCTTATTCCTAAAGTACCACAACATCAAACCATGAAAGATTTTAGACCGATAAGCTTGTGCATTGTCATTGACAAAGTGATCTCCAAAATACTCATGGCAAGAATGAAATAAATCTTACCCCACATAGTCTCCGAACATCAAGTGGCATTCATCCCCGAACGTTTCATCACTGATAATGTAACCATAGCACATAACTTTTTCATGCATTAAAGGCGAAGAAACAGTTTGCTAAGGAATATGGTCGTAAAACATATGTTAATAAAGCGTTTGACCGAACTGAATGGTCGTTTCTTGAGTCGGTTATGCGGCAAAAAGGTTTTGATGACAAATGGATACGATGGGTAATGGTGTGTATCAGAAATGTATCATTCTCGATTTTAGTGAATGGAAGCCCATATGGACAATTCTCAGGACAGCGTGGTCTACAACAAGGGGATCCATTATCACCCTAATTATTCATCTTTTGCCCCGATGTTTTAAGCTCACTAATGACGAAAGTAGAACAGAATGGTGACTTACAAGGTATTCGATTGAGCAGAGGTGGCCCGATGATAACCCACCTTATGTTTGGCGATGACTGTCTTTTCTTCATCAAAGCAGACGCCACGAACAACAGGAACTTGGCTCACATCTTTAAGCAATATGAAGAGGTCTCCGGACATATGATTAGCTTGGAAAAATCTTCGATCACGTTTGGCACCAAAGTGTATGAACACACACGGCAAATGATACAAGGTATTCTTAATATCCCAAACATTGGCGGGGGAGGTAAATATCTAGGTCTTCCTGAAAAATTTGGTCGTAAGAAATCAGAAATGTTTGCTTTTGTTAAAAAGAAAGTGGAGAAGAAGATTGTAGGATGACAAAATCGTTTCCTATCTAATGCGGGGAAAGAGACATTGATTAAGAGCGTTGCGCTAGCAATGCCCATATACTCTATGAATTGTTTCCAATTACCTATAGAGATATGTTCGGAGATAAATCAAATGCGGAGTCGCTTTTGGTGGGGTTCCTCTACTGAGAAACGGAAAATGTCTTGGATGTCTTGGAATCGTTTATAAGCACCTAAGACATGTGGTGGGCTAGGATTTCGAGACTTACACTAGCTCAATCAAGCACTGTTGGCTAATCAAGATTGGAAGATTATGCAGAGACCCGACAGTCCGGTACATCAGCTACTCAAGCAACGATATTTTAGGCATCATGATATGCTCAATGCTAATGTATCCAATGGATCTTCTTTCGGTTGGCGTTCTTTGATGTTCGAATGTCATTTACTACGGCAAGGTGCACAACGAAGTAGAGGGTCAGGTTCAGCCACATCATTGGGACACCATAACTGGCTACCGCTTAACCCACCATGACCGCCAGCTTTGCTACCATCGGTACACCCTAACTTACCTGTTTCTATGCTAATTGATTTTGACTCGATACAATGGAATGAACAAGCGCTAGCCGAATACATTCATCCAAGTGATCATCTCAACATTCGGAAAATCTTTTTACCAATCACACCCGAGAGAGATAGTTATATTTGGAGTTACTCGAAGGATGGTAACTACTCCGTCAAATCTGGATATTGGCTAGCAACTAACCAAGCTCTCGCTGAGGATCTTCCATTACCATTAGCAGCACAACCGGAGATTACAAAGGCACTTTGGAACTTACCTCTACTGCCCAAACTCAAACATTTTCTCTGGAAAATCGGCTCACACATTCTTCCAATGGCAACAAACCTGCGTCGACGACATGTCCTTGTGGATCCATACTGCAAGAGGTGTTGTGCTCTCGAAGAAACCACATACCATGTTCTATTCTCTTGTCTCCACTCAACAATTGTCTGGATTACTTCTGGACTATCGTTGCCATGGGTGACGGATACAGATATGCCATTAATATGTAAGATCCAACTGTTGATCAAACACGCTATGGATACGCGTTCAGATAAATTACGTTGTACTCTTCCCTTTTGGTTGATGTGGCGAATGTGGAAGGTGCGCAATGCTCTCCTTTTTAACAAGCGTGATCTTCCTATTCAAGAGGTTGTAGAACAAGCACTAAAAGATGCACATGAATGGCTAACAGAGAATAATATAGAGAAAACCCCGCATACGGAAAGAATACGATCGAAACGGAGCACGCGTGCTTGGCAAAGACCGATCCGCGGAAGTGTCAAGTGCAACTATGACGCTTCTCACATAGATAACACTCGGAGTTCAGGCTTAGGGTGGATAATACGTGAAGCTAACGGGGACTTTTCTTCAGTGTGGAATGGGCAAATACCAACGGCGGCACACGGTGGAAGAGGAAGAACTTACAACATTGATATGGGCCTTGCAGGTTGCTTTGAGCCTAGGTTATAGACAGGTAGAGTTTGAATGTGATAACCTTACAATTACCAGAGTTATACATGGACACACCTCCAGCTTACGATTACAACTCTATTATCGAGCTATTCAGGAGTGGCGAAGCTGCTTTGATAAGATCCAGTTTCTTTTTGCTCCGAGAACAACAAACTCTTGTGTCGTTCGTCTCGCAAAGCAAGTTTTAAGAGATGCTCATCAATGGTCTTTTTTCAATTCATGTCTTCTGTTTTTAAAAGACTCTGTATCAACAGATAATGGTTTAAGCTAATACTATGCATTTGTTGAAAAAGAGGGCCTCTCCAGAAAGAAAAACATAGTTAAGAGGGATTTCATTTGTATTCTATCAACAACTGTTTTACCAAAAACCGTTAAACCTGAAAATAAGCACAATCTCATACCTCAATTCAATCATTACATGTAAGGATGGACAAAATATTGAATTCAGTCCGAATCCAGAAATCTTAAATCTGAATCCATATTATTTTGTAAAATATATTTTAACGAATTTCGTTGGACATTCGAATATTGCCGTATCGATATTATCTAAATCATAACTGAATTCGATCCGAATCCAAATGAACAACCGAAAAACCAGAACCCAAAATTCGAAAACTCAAAAACCCCGTACCAAAATTCCAAAATACGAAATCCCCAAAGAAACAAAAAAACATGAAACCCAAAAAAAACTCAAAAATATCCAAACAGTTGATTTATTATATCCGGTTTGAATAACCTCAAATTGAACACAACCGAATTTTTTAAATACCCGAACGAAAATTCATCTTATTCCCCGGAAATTCTAAACCCAAAACCAAACCCGAACATTCTAAACCCAAAACCAAACCCGAACGCCCGTCCGTCATGCGATTTACGTAAATCGCGCATGCAACACAAGAAAGCATTTCAAAATTAGAATTTACAAAAGTTGATCTGAGTAAGGATTAGTAATAGTTATAGTATAGGCCTATCAATATCCACTATGGTATTTTTAACAGAAGTAAAGCCCAACAACACACAAGAATGCGTACATTGGCCCCTCAAATTCAATGGAGCAAATAATGCCATTCTCTGATATAATAGTTCATCCAAAACTCTTAAAAAGAAGTCAAATCTCCTCACAAATGACATCACGCAAAGCTATATAATCTATAAATCTAAAAAGATGAGTTTTTCTTCCGTACAAAATTACAACAATAAATCCTCCAAAGTAGAACAAGAACGAGTGTTATTTGTTCTTGATGGTCACACCAAGCTCACCTGCGATGATAACAGTGGAAGCCATATCTAGAAACATACCATGCTCCACCACTCCAGGAAGCCTCAGGATCGCATCACTTGCTGCTCTTAAATCTCCCATGTCCTTTTCCAAATACATATCCACTATGTAATTCCCATTGTCCGTTACAAAAGGCTTCCCTTCCTCTCCCAAACGGAGATTCGCTTCACAGCCGTATCCCTCCATCAGCTCCCGGAGTTTCTCCGCCGTGAATTTCCAGCAGAAGGGCACGATCTCCACTGGAAGAGCCAGCTTGCTTCCGCCTATGTGATTCACCATCTTAGACTCGTCCACGATCACCACGAACTTCTTCGATGCTCCTTCGATCATCTTCTCTCGCAGCAGCGATCCTCCTCGGCCTTTCACGAGGTTAAGCTCCGGGTCGACCTCGTCGGCGCCGTCGATGGAGAGATCGATGACGGGGTGTGCTTCCAGATCAGACAAAGGGATTCCGAGAGACATAGCCTGCTCCTGAGTCTTCTTCGACGTGGGTATTCCCACGATCTTCTCCAATTTTCCTTGACGGAGAAGCTCGCCGATGCGGTCGACGGCGTGCTTGGCGGTGGAGCCGGTTCCTAGCCCCAGGACCATGCCGGATTCGACGAACTCGACGGCTTTGTAAGCGGCTATTCGTTTGAGGTCGTCTTGGGTTAACATCAACGCCGGGGGCGGCGGCGAGGCTACATCCATGGAGGGTTTGTCCGATGTAATGAAGAGAGGATCATACGCAAGCGCCATTGAAAACAACCTCCTCCTCCTCCGAACCCAACAGAGATTCAAATCAATTAGGGTAAAAAGATAAGAAATTTCCAATGAGTTGGAAGGAAGTGGACGAAATAGGGAACCCAGTCGGAGGAAATGACGAGGAACCCAGAAGCAGAATGGGGTGGAATCTGAAGAAAGACAATGTCTTTTTTGAGAAATTAGGGTTTGGAAATGTAATGGATAGAGAAGGGCGAATGAAGTTTTTGTATATATATAGCTTGAAGGAAATATGCAATTACAAAGAAGAAGAAGAAGAAGAAAGTGTTTGTGTGGAGGCGGTGAAACGAAAGTTAAGACTAAAAGATAGGGTTTGTGAGAGAGAACGAATAAAGACACTCTCCCACTTTGCAGAATAGACAAAAACCCGGATCTTTTCTTGATTTTTTTATTTATGTTCCAACTTTTGCATAAATTAATCTAAATTTTATTATTTATAACCCCAAATTGGCACTTCTTAGGAATATGTCCCCTCTTTTTTAATTTCGACAAATATCCCCTCATTTTTCCTATGTTTTTGTTTTCTTACATCATATTCTGGAGTTGGACTTAAATTATACAAATTAAAATCTCTTTGCCGGCAAAAAAATAGTCTATTTTTTTCTAAACGTGACAATTCACCGATCTAAATAGCATTGGATATTGTAAGGGTGTGAAATGAAACTAATCACAAATTTAAGGTAAGAAAAGGAAGATAAGGTAAACGCAAGAGTTGATGGGCCCAAAAAGGAGCAACCAAAAACGCCATTCTATTCTATTCTCCATCCATTTTTTTTTTAAAGGAAAAAGCGAAATTAGCAACGCACCTTGATTAACATGGACCATGAGAAGAACCAAAAAAAAGAGAGACAAACGCTCCTAACACTCCATCAACATTGATCAATATGTAATTATAATATTATGTCATAATGAGAGTTTAAACATATCTTTAAGGTAAGAAAAGTAAATAATTAAAGAATATACTTATATACAAAAAAATTATATAATTAATTTTGTGGACTTAAAGAAATAAAAGGAAAGAATGAATCAGGAGGCAGCTGCAAGAAGACAATGAAGGAGGTCAAGAAGGCGAAAGGCGATGGCCGTGGAGGAAACCGGGACGCTTACGAGGAGGAGAAGCACGGTTGCGATTGCGACGGTGGGGCGAGAGTTCATGAGAAAAGTCTGGAGAAGACCAACGGAATCACAGATTAAAGAATCGTAGGTGCTGTAGAAACGCTTCTCCCATTCCATCCAGTGAGAGGGAGGCTCGTAGTTTCTCTCAACCATCTTCATCTCGTGGATACGTTTCCTAAGAACAATCATGTTCTCATCAACCAATCTTCCTCCTCCATAGTAATGGTCTTTTTCAGCACGTACCATCGTCATCTTCTTCTTCTTCGTCTTCTGTGTTCCATGGGGAGACACTAATGGATGGAATCGGGTTGGTGAAACCGAAGAAGCCGGCGAAGAAAACAATACTGTTGCTTCCATTATGTTATTGATTGCTCTGAGATCGGATTTGTAACTTTGGAATCTTGTTGTTGTTGTTGGTTGGAGAAGATGATGGACAAGTGGAAATGTATTTATAACCAAATTATTTTCATTAATAAAAAATAAATGGATATATATATCTGATGATTTACTCATAAAAGCGCGTTGTTTGCAATTCTAAAAATTGACAAAAGGGACCACTTTCATTTCCAACTCTCTCTCTCTCTCTCTAAACATTCGATGATTCTATTTAAATAATGCTCACACGTCTTTTACTATTCACTAATCAATCATCCAACTTGTATTATTAGTATCTAATATTCTATGGACATTTTCTGTTTCCTTTACTTAAGCTTTTGATCTTGTACGTTTATTTTAAATTTATACAGTGTCTGTGTGTTATATTTTATTTTTGACAAAATTGTAGGTGTGGTTTGTGACCGGATTTGGAAACATTAGGGGTGTTAGTTAATGATATTTAGGGCATAATTGGTAAGTGCTCTAAGGACTGTGGAGAGCAAATTTTTTTCTACAACACTAGTATTCAACCAATCAAGCTTTTAGATGATATTTGGAATTCACATCCACAATAACAATTTTTTTTTGGCGGTACAAAGCAAAATTACCTACAACATTGAAAATGCATTTATGGATATATGTTTTATTTGTTTTCTACATAACACATTATAAATTATATATATATATATCAAAGATATATGTATAGGTGTAAGTTTTATTCTCTCTTGACATGTATACATAATATATTTTTCTAAATTAAAAATCTACTGTATATTTTTTTGTCAACAATTTAGTGTACATTATAAAATGATGTTTTGTAAACAACTTTTTGGTTAAGTAAAATCATTAACTTAAGTGTACCTACTTAGGCAAAAACAATAGTACACATATATCATATAAAAACTCTTATTTATATATACCTCTTACATATATAGAGTAAAAATCATTACCTTTTATACATATTTATTAATATTAATATTTTAAAATTTATATAATTATATATTACCAATCATACTTGATTTTAAAAAGTTACAACCAAAATGTCACAGCTAGAGCAAAAAAACCTACAGTCGTAAACCTACAACAAAATTTATAATACAACACCAACCAATCAAGCCCTTATAAATCATATTTAAAATTTGGTGTTATTCAATGAATGATTTAAAATCAGTTTCTAAAATCCATTGTTATTCAATTTTAAAAGATTTTAAATTTTTTGTATTTTGAACTGATTTTAAATCTTATGCGGTGAAATTTCATAAATAAATTATTGGAATCAAAATCCAAAACATACTGCTGAGATTTGGAGAATGGAAGGGAAAGTGGTGGGAGCGAATCTCGGCAAAGGGAAGTTCCAATTCAACTTCAAGTCAGAGGTTGACATGGCTAAGGTTCTGGATAATGTCTCTTATCACTTTGATGGTTGGATGTTATCAGTTGTGCGTTGGGAACCGGTGGTGCAACCATTATACCCTTCAGAGATTACTGTTTGGATCAAATTATCTGACATTCCTCTTCATCTATGGGAAGATGATACTGTTAGCGCGGTAGGAAACACTGTTGGGAAGGTCCGAGACATCGATGGAGAAGCTGGAAGCGTTTGTGTAACAATTGATGGTTTCAAACCATTGAATTTCTTTACTGTGGTTCCTTTCGTTTCTGGTGAGGAGATTAAGGTAAAAATCGAGTATGAGAAGTTGGTCAGTTACTGCGAGTATTGTCATATGCTTATTTATGCTCTCGAAGTCTTTCTGGAATTGATTGGCGAGTCGTCTGTTAAGGCCGAGGAAGGAGGCCAAGTTCCAACTCAAGGCAATTCCTCACGGCAAAGGGCTGATCCTGAGGATCAAAGACGTCTTCCGGTAAAACGAGTTTTGGATATAAGTAAAATAGATAACGGGGAAGCGGTTTCAACTCAAAGAGAGGGAGTACACAAGGAAAAAAATGGCTAAAAAGGGGATGGAACGTGGATATCATTTGGATAGGGAGGATAAGAGAAAAGAGGGTCCTACTTATCAAAGGAATAACAAGTATGGTGGATAGTGAGATGGGTCTTCTCAGTCCTATTACATAGAGGCTCCAACAACAAATGGTGTGGGTGGAAAGTTTTCGGGTTACCATCATTCTCATTAGCCGAAACCACTTTATCAGGTGATTGGAAAGGCTCCTATGGCTACAGATAATTCTGTTTTGGTGGAGAAGCAATCGCAGGTTCATGGTGATGGCTTGACGGGATTTGTTGCTGAAGAACAAATGGGAGAATATATATATAATGACTTGGTAGGTGTTGCTGCCAATGAACAAGCAGGGGCTAGTGTCAATAATGACTTGGCTTTGACTCTTGATGATATTGATGATCTTCTTCTTGAGGAAGGGAACTTGCTGACAATGTGGATCAAATCCATTATGAGGACCTCCCTTTAAAGAGGATAATGGAGGTTGAACAACCACTCATTTCTTTGACAAACAATCACGATTTTGAGGATATATAAGATTCACGGGTCGATGAGGGTGGCCAAGGTAAACTCACCGATCTTGTTATTAATTTAGATGTTATTGAGTTACAAAAGAATGTGGAAAAGATTGATGTGGGAACCGAAATTCGCACTGTCGATTTTCGTAATCGAAGGAAAACCAGGAAACTCTAACTTTCCTTGAGGTTCTAGATTTATGCTAAACCAAATAACGACATATCAAAATACAAAATAACAGGCGACGAAATAAAAGTAAAAAAGAAAAACTAAAAATAAAGTTGAGCAATCGAGATCTTATTCCCCATGTGCATGAAAAACTAACCCCCATGCACAAACGCAAGGCCTTCGCATATTGTCCAGACCTAACGAATCCCGCACCAACCACAGGTTGATGCGTCGGGGCATCAAAAGATGAAAGAAAGGCGTCAAAGTCTGACCCTTCTCCAAAAATTGGCATCGAGGGTTAGCTCAGACCGCTTCCGTCTCCGCCGAGGAGATCGTGAAACCACGTCCCCTCAGTCGACCCTCTCATATTCTCGGTAACGCTGCCCCATTAGCAGATGCGCGCTCGTTTCGGGGAGATCTCTCCCTCTCTAAGTCGGGTGACAACTCGTACGGAGTGAAACCATTGATGGTCAGTTGTAGCTCCTCTTCCGAGATCGCGTTGGGCCGAGTCCGATTCTTGTGGTACGTATCCGCATTGCGAACTCGCTGCGGAGAAGGTCCCTAACAACGTAAGTATCTTCCGAATGCGGGGAAAGGGGATCCAAAACTACAAAACAAAAGAATTATCAGATATCGGCAAAGAAAAGAAAAACGGTCAGAGTATCAAAAGCGATACTCGCGGGATCCCATTTACGCCTACAAGAAGAAGTGTATTCGCCTTCGAAAAGGCACTGTCTAAACGAACAAAGCAGTATCGCTTGTTCTAATTGTGAAAATTGGACGTAAATGATCGGATCACTGACATGTGGTTCCTCGGCTTGAGGCAATATCGAAGCGGGAGACGCGTGGCCGTCGGAGATAAAAACGCCACTAGATAGTCGATGCTTAGGTCCATTCCTCGCTTGTAACCCAAAACCAAGAGTCCAACAAGGTGTTGGAGACTGGTGGGCGAGAGCTGAACGAACGATAAATCGTAGTGATCCAAAAATTGGACTATTATCCCCGGAATAGGAAACCACAGTCGGCAAAACAACAAATGAGCCTCGTAGCACGTAAAGAAACCACGAGGCAGAGAATCAACGTCCTCTCCGACCCTCGGTATTCAGAACTCCACCTCCTCCGGAACTCGGCAGAAATCCCGGATGACGGCAAGGAATGATTCTCGACACTCGCTCGGCCTACTGGCGTCCCTTTTGAAGGCCGGTCTCGTCGGACACCATGAGTCAGGCGATGGAGCTTCGATACCACACGTGACCTACCAATACTCCCTCGCTTTCCTTGGGATTGACAGAGTGCGACACGAATTCAATTTTTGGTATAACTTCACCTTCCCGAGCTCATAGACTTTCAGGGTCAAAAATCGACGGTAAAGCATTTGCGGAAATTAGATCATTCGAAGCCATAACCAAAAAGAAGAGAGAAATGGAAAGGATAAAGAGTTTTTTTTACCTTAAGCAATTTTTTGTGAAAATGAGCAAGTGGAAAATTTGGAAAGTTACTTCTCTTATTTATAGAAAGAGGAAGTTACTATTCATCTTCAGACTTTTTAGCCATCGATTCCGCCTAACTTACCTAACGAGCTTTAAAAGTTTGCAAGAACATTCCAACGATTCTTGCAAACTCGGGGGCTAACTGTTGGGATCAAAAGTAGTCACGACGAAATCGATTCCTAAAAGCGTAACCGAAACATAGTCTCTCTTTCGGAAAGGAAAATCGTGAGTGGATTATCAATTCCGAGGCTTTTGCCATATGATCAATCTCCTCTCAACCAAATTTCGAAGCTCCGCATCTAGCAAACCATAAGCGGGCACTTCGAAAAGTCTAGTCACTCGCGGGAACTAAACGCGAGAATAATGAAATCAACGTCTGAGACCTTCGAGAGATCTCAATAAACGACTTTCAGAGCGATAAGAAGTCACTGTAAACAACGGATAACCGCGTCGTTTCGGAAATATGAGCAATACGAACAACGGCAAGTCTAGCCGCCCATTGGGCGACTAGACTCTCGCAAGGTGGGCGACTAGACTCTCGTAAAGTCTACTCGCCCGTTGGGCGACTAGGCTTGTGCAAAGTCTAGTCGCCCGTTGGGCGTCTAGACTCATGACACATCTAGTCGCCCGGGTGGCTAGACACGGGCAATGTCTAGTCGCCCACGTATTGACTAGACCATGCCTTCTCGACTATCCTCTCCCTCAAATCTCGGTTCGATTGTTTCTTGTTTTGCCTCGATTGGAGTCTTTGTTGAAGTTTCGCAGCGATAATCGTAAAGACTTGTACTCGTCGTAGAAAACTTTGTATCGATCGTATAAAATGATAACGGTTAACTCGAGCACCGACATTGTCTTAACTATACGGTCGGTCTTATCATTTCGCGAAACCGTCACCGTGAATTCGTACGAGGAATGATTTCTCGGAAAGAAATCGTAAGTCACTTGGTCACTAAACGGGCCAAGAAGGCCCAAAACGCGACAAAAGTCCACTTACGATTTTAGAACGAGAACGGGCCCAACTGCGTCAACGATTTACCCAAGTTCCGCGAGAGATAAAAGGAAAATACGATAAAGTCAAAGTCTGAAGATAAATACGGAAAACTCGTAGAGATAAGGAATATTCCCGAAAAATGGAATATTTCCGCGGAAGGATATGCTCAAATCTAGGGCGGAAAAAGAAACGAGACCAACTTACGAAGGCATATTAAAGAGGGGCTGGGGAGAACGAGAAACGAAGACACATAAATTTCTTCACAATCCATACTTAGAGCTTTAGGTTTATTTTCGTTTTTGCTAGCGAGCTGCGTCTCAATTAGGTTTACAAGTCTTACGCTGTTGAAATCAGGATACTCTCCGACAGCTCTCGCGGCCACGGTTTACCCCCTGTTGTAACGCTCAACGCAGATTCGGAATAAGATCTCTATTGCTCTATTTTCTTTCGATTCTCTTTTACTTTTATTTTGTCGTCTGTTTTCTTCGTATTTTTGATTTATCGTTGTTTGGCTTAGCAGAAATCCGGGACCTCAAGGAAAGTTAGGGTTTCTTGACTTTCCTACGAATACGAAAATCGACAGTGCGAATTTCGGTTCCCACATTTTTCAAGGGGTAGAACCAGAGCCTGAAAGTATAGTTGAGCATGCTAGGAGTGTGCACTCAAATTGGCTGTCTACTAATGCGGATACACCAGAGAATAGACAAAATTTGATTGTCACGGTAAATGATAATTCAAAATTACGCTGTAAAGTGGATGGATTCTAGAAACAGGTTCACCAAAGATCTAGGTTAGGTTGAATATGTGAAGATTCGGAAGGCAATACGTTTATGTTCGGAGGTAAAAGTATAAGACGGAGTTACAAAACAATGATAATTGATTTTAAATAATGAGTTGAATAATACTCCCTTAAACATTTTAAACTAGATAGTTCTCTGCGCAATGCGCGGATAAATTATCATGTTAATAATTTATTTGATTTATTATAGCTAATGATTTTGTTTTGATGAGGATATTGTTAATGATTATGACTTTAACAAAATTTATCAACGTGTTTTCTTGATATACATCATTATCCTCTATAATTTTCAATGTAGAATTTATTGATAATGAGCATTGATGAATGTTAAAATATATAGATTCATTATAAATTATATTTTAAAGCTTTAAATGTTTTATAAATTATAAAGAAAATTTGGGTCCTTCAAACTAAATATTTTTATAATATCATTTACTATAAAAGTATCTTGATGGATCATTTAAATATAATTTATGAAAAATTTGAAATTATATATGTGGCGTATAATATGCATCAAATAAAAACAATGTCACAATTTTTTAGATAAAAAGTTATTATAATGATAACATGAGGTGAACTAAATCCTCAATTAATGTATAGTTTAAATTTGCTGACATGTTTTCATGCTATACATCATATTCTCTATAATATTTTTTGGTTGAAAACTAATTTGATGAATATATGTGTCAAGTTAAGTCACAATTATATATAGGGGATCATTAAATAAAATATTGAAAATATAGTTATGATTATAACCAACCAAATTTCATAAAATTTTATAAAATGTTATGACATATTTTTTTTTTGAAACTCATCAGTCTGAAGATATGTGACAAACTCACATCATAAATTAATTTATTATAGTTTATTCACTATTTGACAACCATTATATTTTATTCAACTATTTGTTATATTGTTAAATATATATATATATATATATATGACACATTTTTCAGATCTAACTACTAAATCTTTTTGGCAACAACTAATTTTATTCAAATAATTTAGGTTGTCATATCAAACTTTTTTTTAGTTGCAATCGAATTAATTCAAAACTAACCAAATTACCTTAAGTTGTCATGCCATAATTTTTTGTTAAAAACAATTGTGGTGATGACATGTGATAAACTTACTTCTTAATTAATGTATAAGGAATCATATGAGTTTTAAAAAGACATCAATTGTTATAAAAGGAAAGACATCAATTTAAAACCAAAAACGAAAAGATATTTTTTTTTTATCAAAATTAAAAAAAATAAAAAAGGAAGGTGATGGTAAGGAAAAAAAGAAAAGACATATATTAAGATATGTTAAGGAAAAAAAGAAAGGAGGTGATGGTAACAATATTGACAAGGACTTTAACAAAAAAAAAGAAAAAACAATATTGACAAGGTGTACACTTGATGCATTATGAAAACTTATAAGGTAAGTTTAACTTGTTGGTTTGGGAAACACGGCTATTCAAGTAAAATTTTGGGAACCTTCCACTAGTATTCCACATGCTGGCTCTTTTCTGTAACCATTTAAATAAATAATATATATTATTTCCATTCTTTATAACAAAATCCACCTCCCATTTGTTTTTGTAATTTCACCTGAAAAAGCGTTCAAGTCGGTGACATTGAAGTTTCGATAATGCGCTTACTTCATCATTAGTATTATCTTAATGGGATTAGTGTTGTACTTCATTATTATTATCCGCATAGCTTTTTTATGTAAAAACTCCAAACTTAATGTGGTTTTTGTTGGGTTGTGAATTAATCTCACCCAATATAAACATAAACATCGATCTCTTTATGATGAATAATTTATGATTTCTAATATGTGCTTCTGATGGCCGTCTTTCTTCTTCTAGTGGCTGATTTGATGAACGTTGAACATTCACTGAACTTAACAAAAATCTTTGAACTTTATAAAAAGTTTGTTTCTATCAGTTTCTTATATCTATAGCAAGATACGAGGATGTTTGTATCGGACGCCGCCACGTTCGCTCACGTATCGGATGGGTAATTGACTTTCTCCCAAAGGGCGGCTCTTAGTTATTATCTTATTACATTTGTTTAATTAAGAAAATTAATTCGGTTTATTATTATAATCATCAATCTAACTTGTGAATTGGGTTAGATCCGAATCTCTTCAGACGTCGGTCCTGACGTTATAACCAGTGTTGGGATATGCAGCTTTCAGGCAATGTTAAATTTATATATAACTAACTTCCCCCAAAGTATTTAAAGTCACCGCAAAATACTTTTTATGTTTTCTTTACCTAAATCTTTAATAAAATAATATAAAAACTTGGTTTTCATTATCTATTATGGATAAAACAAGAGAATACGTCAAAAGGAGTTGAAGAAGTCTAAATAGATTAAGATATGAGTCTTGCAATTTTTACAAACCTTGGAAGACAAAGGGAAGAGTTTCGTCAAACTCATCCAATGTCTGACTTTGATCATCAAGTGTGATCTTCATATCATCTTTGTCCTGCTTTGTATGATAAGCCTCTGCTTCTTCCAGTGGCTCCAGCTGATTAACCACTATCTTTCTAGTCAAGAAGAAACTCAAGATTTTTATATTTAGGATTGTTCTTCTCCAGGAGAATGTATATTGTGCAAAACCAGAACATCATAATTCGGCTTTTGAGCTGCTATCGTCTTTTATCAGGCTTCTTTCAACGATAGTGAACCGATGTTTCTCACCGATGAATCCCTTTTGACTTTGTCTATAACCCGGTCACGAGCTCAGTTCTTTTTCTTATTGCCGAGCTTGAGCTTCTACACTTAGGACTTTGAGATTTTGCCGATCTTAACTGTTGAGTAAATTTTGATTTGATTAAAATTTTTTCCGAGGAGCTAATTTATGATTTTTAACTTTGTAGGCCGAGGTCAGATTCCTCGTAAAATAAAGTTACTTAGAAGACTTTACAAGTTATTGTTCGGTTTTGGACTGAGGTTTTGAAATGATGTTTATTGATTTGACTGCTTTGAAATTGTTTATCTCTCTCTAACAAGTTTAGCATGAGTTTTCTCTCTCTAATTTCGGATCCTTTGTTCTAATGAACATCATCCTCTATTTATAGGGACTTGGTTGCTACAATAATCTTAAACCATTATGACTCTCAACTGAGGTGGAATACACACGTCCGTTTAGGTTGCATTATGATTTTTGAAGAAAAGTAAGAGATTGCTCTGAGATCCGTGCTATCCCATCATTACGCGCGTGTGGATAGCTTCACCTCTTTCTCTTTCTTCTTCAGCATTACAATTTCTTTTCTTCATTCTTGCCTTCTTTCTCTATTCTCTTTCCTTCTTCTTGCGAAAAGCTCTCTTTTGGAATCCACATTCGAGCTCTATACCATTCAAGATCTCAGGTTAGAATCTCCTTCTCCTTCTCCTTTTTCTTCTTTTAGGCTAGGATCCAAAGGACATTGTGAGGGATTAAACTCACCTCTAGGATTTCAAGAACATGTTTAGGTTAGGAAGAGATTACGTGGGTTGAATCCCGCAAGAGCTTTGTTGAACGAATGCTATCTTTATTGATATTAACAATTGGAGTAACAGATACAAAAGAGGTTTGAATGAATGACTAAAATATTGAAAGAGGTATCAGATTATCTCTTTTAGTGAATGATACAATACAAAGGTTATTGAAAAATGTATAAGTGTATCTAGGTTAAAGATGAGTTGAAGACAGTTTTGTTCGCCTCCTCTTCCTCTTATATAGCTCTTTTCCGTGCTAGAAGGTTGTTGCAACGGTTCCAAGATCTCCTCCTTGATTCCCAGAATGCTCAACAACTTGTTTGACTAAGCCTACGACCTCTTCCCTTTGTCCGAGAGCTGTTTCGTCAGTTCCTTGCTTAAACGAGACCTGGACCTCTTCGGCTTTGCGGATGTCTTCCTAAGTCTACCTCTGTTTTGACCAGAAGGCTAATCCTGATGGATCTAATCTGGCCCACCACGAGCTTATTATCAACCTTCTTGGGCTCTGCCCGTTGTTTAAATTCTCTTTTAGATAATGGGCCAGATTTAGGCCCAACAGTTGCCCCCAACTTTCGAGAGGAGGCTCTTCGTTTCGGAAGCTAAACCTAATCGCCGAGACCTTTATCTCTTTGTTAAGATAATGTTTGCTGCATATCTTCCTCGAAGATGCAAATAATTTGAATCTACGGCTCAGAGTCTGTTTCATGAGATCAACGGCTCAGAAAAAGGGGAAATCGAAAATTCCTCTCCGACTTCCAAGACACGATTTGATATAAAGCTGCAGCCATTAACTGCCAGCTCTTCCACCATCTCCACGTCTCAACTCTGTTTTCAAGGTAACTTCCATTTACTCACATTTATTTACCCTTTTTTTTGTTTTGTTTGTATTTACTCTTCAAGCAACTACTCTGTTCATCTTCTCTAGTTCTCTGTAATTCTATAGAAACCTTAGTTTCTTAAAACCACTTAGCCTTCGATTTCGACTCCCCTCTTTTTCCTCTACTTTCTCTCTCTGAAATTTCTTCAACCTCTCTCAATGGATCAACGGAAAGAGGGTTCCGGAGAGACAACAATTCTTCTAACAGGTCCGGAGATCATGAAAGTGAAGCAAGAGATCATGGAAGAGTTGAGGAGAGAAAAGGAGAGGAAGGCTAAGGATTCGATTGCTCACATGATTGCAAAACGACCCAAGAAAGGTGACGGTCCTAGCGGCAGCATCTCTTTCGGCCCTCACCAGCCCTCTTCTTTGAAGGATAAGGAGGTGGTAAACCTCATGGTTAAAGCTGGAGGCCCGAAGGAGCTCGCGAGAGCCTGTTCCCCCGACGAAACCCTTGAGAATGTTCCTGAGGGCTGGTTTTGTCTCCATGAGAAGTATATCACCAGAAGTCATCTCAGACTTCCTCTACCCGATTTAATGCTGGACCTCCTTGGTCACTATCACCTTGCTCTTCCTCAGCTTTGTCCTTCTGTGATAAGACTGATTAGTGGCTTTATCACGAGGTCCAAGGAAGAAGGGATTACCCTTGAGTTTCGTGATATGATGAGTCTTTACATGATCAAGGAAAGCACTTCTAGCAAAGGGGGTAGTGGTACCTACTACCTTCCTTGCCGTCAGGGTTTAGGTGTCTTTAAGTTCTCTGGTAACGATGAGGACTAGAGAAAGGTTGACCCTTCTACGGTTCCGATGGGTCGAAACCTAAAGAATTCTTGGTCTGATGCTTCTGGTTAGGGTCTTTAGGCAAAGCGCTTATCCTCCTTTGGTCTTTTACAACATGTTAATGACTCTATTTATTTGGCAGGTATCGAAGATCCCCCAAAACTTTCTGGAAAATTCACAAGAGCCTTGCTCTGAAGGCTGAAGCAAAGTCCTTCTAANTGCTCTGAAGGCTGAAGCAAAGTCTTTCTAATTGGAACGCCTACACGACTTCTAGGATTGGCGCTTCTAGGTTCCCAGAACAATACAGAGCTAACTTCCCGGCAGCTGTGCCTGTTAGTCAGTTGCAAGGTAACTAGCCTTTTTCATATTTTGCTAATTTTGAGGAATTTGAGCTTAGCTCGAGGGCTCCTAAGGCTAATATTTCCTGTTGGCTTTCTTTGAATTAGTTTCTGAAGACGACGCTGCTGTATCAGTTTCCACTGAAGCTAGTACCTCTGGAACCGAAAAGACTCAACAACCAAAGATGCCTCTTCAACCATCATTTCGTGTTAGAGGCAAACAAGCCAAGGCTGCGAGCAGCTCTCGTGGAAATGACAAGAATCAAGGAGGCTCGTTTCTCAGCTCCCTGAAGGAGGTTCTTGATGATGGAACCTTAAACATTGTCAAAGAGGTTACACCTATCACTACTATCCATGATGTTACACATGTTCAGGAGGTAGCCCAAGGGCTAGAGGTTCAAAAAGTGGATCCGAACCTCCAAGCTGCCAGGGACCGCCCAGAGACTGAGCCTCCGACTAACAAGAGACCCAGAACTAATTATGGGGAAATAGGTTCCAGGTCCTCTTCCTCTTCTTCTAGAGGAGGAACCGTTGGCTGGAGCTTTGTTCATTCAAAGTCAGGATCAATC
>OVAN01000646.1:0-15962 GCA_900406275.1 Anastatica hierochuntica
TTATGACATCCAAGGGGGAGTGTTATGAACCATTTGATGGCTGACATAACCGAGGACACCCTAGGAAACCCTATTATTATAAATAAGTTTTTTTATCCTTTAGAAAGAGGGAGCCGCGAATTTTTACAAAGAGTTACAAGTCGTCAAAAGCTTTGAGAGATCTTCTCTTTTGTTCTTGAAGTTTTGAAGTGTTCTTGAGAGAGATCCATTCAATACTTTGTCATAGAGAAGATTTCTTTATTCTAGATCTATTTTATATAGTTTTTCTCATTGATTTCTTGCTGTTTTTCATGCTCCATGTCTGAGTAGTTTATTAGTTAGGTTTGTTAGCTTCTCAAAGAGATCATGCATTCATGAGATGCTAGTATTTGATTAGAGATTCATATAGTCTTTTTCTCGATTGATCTTTATGCATGATTACTCTATTTGTGCATCTAGTAGTCTGTCTATAGGTAGATTTTCATTCCAAAAGCTTGTTAAATCACTTGAACCAAATCTTTGACAAGCTGAGTTCGAGGCGGCTTCGAAAGTAGACCGCCTTGGCTCCGTGAACTTATTGAAACCTGGTTCTATTTAATGCGTGCTAATTATTTTAATTCCATTTGAAAGTATAGGTTCTTTGATTATTAGTATAGAATCCTGAAACTCGAAAGTGGAGAGGATCTAAATTTTTGTTTTCAATTTCTAGACGCTTCTTAATTTTAATCCGTAAACAAGTCAGTTTTCTCGATGATGCATGATTCTCGGCGAATGTCCTATGTGCCTAATGCTTTTTCCCACTGATTTACATCCTTTTAATCATTTTTAGTCGTTGTCTTTTACTTTTAAACTCACCAAAAAAATCTTTTATTTTCTATTTTAGCTTAAATTAATTTTGAAATTCGTAGTATAAGATCTTAATCCTCGTAGGATTGATAACCTGAAGTATTACATCTACACTGTGCAATCTAGGAATATAAGGAGCCTCTTCGAAGCTTCAGTGTGACCATTTGATCCACATCCCTTCTCTTTAAATCCTCACAAACTCATAGCAATAAGGCTTATCCCCCCCTTTCCCATCCTCTACACTGTCGAGCCTTAGGAGATTCTTATCAAGTGGTATATGAGCACGCTCTAAAAGTTGGGTATTTTGATTCTTATATCTACTCTATCATCTGATTTTGTTTAGCAAAAGATCTGTCACTCCTAGTGTGTTTCGGATTGTGATCTTTACAATCTTTAACTTACTTTGGCTATTCATCTTCCTTAGATCATGAAGTGATAGGGCATTTGTGTTTTCATCAATTGAACACTTCATATTCCGATCAGGTTACTAGAAATCGTTAAAATCATGACATAATATGTTTTACCATCGCAAATCAATTTTTTTTTTCTCTTGGAACTTGTTATAGGTGTATCTTCTTGTGCATTAGATAATTTTGACGGTTGTAATCTTTACAACTTATAAGTCCTAATCTTTTTATACAAAAATCCGCAAGTGCACGGTTATGTCATTCTAGTACTCTAGGGATTGATCCACAAGGAACTAGAGATCCAAACACTAGGAATGCCCAAAACCTCCTAAGCTAAGAAATTAGGTGAGAGGTAATGGTCATTACTAACTACTAGATTAAATGCAAAACTACCTAAACAAACTAAAAAAAATGCAATGAGGAAATCAAGGAAGAAAGAAATCGGATGCACAAGTAGTTAATTTGGAAATTCGAAAGTACTATACAAGATTCAAGAATGATATGGAATGGACCTTGGAAAATGGTAATTGAAAATGAGTGAACAAGTAGCTAACTAGTTATCAAAGCAATTAACTCATGACCATGGAGTTCAACAATCGATCCCACTTTCATGACTCAAGCTCTATTCACCATACATAAATGACTAATTCAAATTTCGTTTGTTGCTAATAAAATAATGCAAGTTATAGTACAATTAAGTTCCTTTCAATCTATAAGCAACCTAACAATCTACTTTCATAGGCTAGGAAGACTTAACATGATTCAAAGTGATTAAACAACATCTCTTAACCATGGAAAACATGTAAAAGCAAACCCCATTTTCTAGTGGTAAAGCAACATCCCTAAGCATGTAATCACTCAACTTTCTGTTATTGCAATCATTAAGCAAGGTAATGGCAATTCAAGTCTTCTCCACTTTCATGGCTAAAGTCTGCATTTACTAAGCAAACCCAAGTTCAACTTTCATTGCAATCATTAAGAACCAATTCATAGTCACTAATCTATCTAATAGTCAACTTTCATTTGTCAAACAACATTAACATAAATTTAGGTTCTCCTAGACATTTCATCGAGCACATTTCAGGCGTGAAATGTATACAATTCAAGAACATTGTTTAAGGCCACCTATATCTAAGAGAATTATGCTTAACCTAGTAGTAAACATCATCAATCAACCAAAAATTTCATTCCTAATCTACCATTACCAATATCTAATGACTTCTAATCACTAAGGCTCATGGAAGTCCAAAAAGTGTCATTTCCTTCTTGAAAATCTTTATTTGGAATGAGAAAAAAGATGATATGCAATAAGATTAGATGATTAAATGCAAACAAACTTTTGGAAATACAAGAAACATACAAAATCTGAAAGAAAAGAAGAACCTTTAAGACAAAGCAAAAATCGAATAATAACAAGTAAAGAAGATGTTTAAATAAGATATGAAATGCATACATAACTTTAAGAGATCCAAGAAAATTTGCTTATAAACATTTTTAGAATCTAAAATCGCTGTAGAATCTTCTAAAAATAAGCTTACATAGCATATGTGTTCTTGGTTACTAACACTTAGTATTTATAGAGAAAACGAGAAAGAAGAGGACAAGTCCTAAGCAAGTTTGAGTCATAACTTCCATTGCCATCAAATCTTGGGTCAATGGTAGAGTAAATGGACAGCATATATAACTCATCTTCTAGGATTTTCCATTGTTGTCATAATGACGTATTATTTGCATATAATAAATCTTTGCAAGGCCAACCATATATTGATTTCAAGAGACTCATACCTTCTTTGCTTCTTTTTTCTCTAAGTTATATTCCATATTCAATTTCCTTTGCTCCATAATCCCCTTAGCATCATTTGAATTCCAAAACCCTATATATGCAAGAAACTAGTATGCAAACGCAAAGAACCTAAAACAAGATTCTAATTCCTAAAACTAATGAAAATGAACATTAAATGCATATATTAAAGGCTAAACTCAATGAAAATTTGTTCTCAAAGAAGCACTAAAATACGAACACATCAATGACCATAGGAAACTAAGGAGAAATCAGCAATTGTGATAAACTATTGCTTGAAGCGCTTGTTGGTCGAATGGAGCAACTAATGAATACAAGGCTAGATGCATTTGGGCAAGAGATTCAACAACAAACTGAATAACATGCTTAGAGAAGTGTGAGACGAAACCAAAAACAACAAGAATAATCTCACCACTAGGAGGCCTATAATTAATTTGTCACACAAGTTCCTCTTTGAATGTTGGTGAATACTCTGTGTCGATTAATTTACATTAAAGACTGTTAAATAGCCAGAAATCGTTCCACAAAGTGTGGGATATAAGAAGATATACAAATCAATTTGTATTAAGATATTTTACTAAGTATAAATGAAAGTGAATATTCCTTAAACTATTACCCTCCCTTAGTTGAATTGTCGATGGTTTGGACGGTCAAACTGAATCAAAAATCTTGAAACAAAGTAGTAGGAAGACCCTTGGTATGTGGAAGACTTTAACTTGACCATGAACTACCTTCTCCCTTACGAATGAATATCAATCTCTACATGCTTTGTGCATTGATGCTTGATAGGATTGCGAGCAAAATAAACTGAACATATGTTATCACAATAAACAACCAAAGCTTTGTTAATTGAACAACCTGATGTAATCATGTCCAGCTCAACTCGGAGAATGGATCCAGCTGCATTCAAAGGGACATATCGAATCAACCAAGAGGAATTTAGATGTAAACTCAATTTCTATGGATTTTAAACTCATCAGAGGTTCATCACGAACTTGAATAATCAACATATCTGCTTTGAGCAGAGAGATATGGAATTTACAATCTGGACAAATCAGAACTATCACAGATCATACATATACTAGCTCCATAGGGAATTCCGACCAAACCAGAAGGTTTCAGGCTATGATTCAAAATGTTTTAGATTTTTAAGCCATCAAGGAACCAATGAGAAGTATAATCACTTTAAAAAATGCTGGGAAGAATTAGTTATGAATTTTCAAAGTGAACAGACTTTCAGCTCGTCTGTCAAGCCTGTTCGTGTGAATTCAAGAGCAAATCATCCATGTATGGCAAGAACATTGTTCAGCAATATTTCAACTTCAAGATGAGTGTCTTAGGTGTCCAAATTATTCAAGAATCCTCAGCATCACGTTTTGGATCAAGTGACCAAGAAGGCTTGGATATTTCAGCCAAAAGAAGTCGAAGTCCAAATTAAGGATCCATTATTACTGGTTAGATGAGCAGCCACGAAATTCAAGCCCAAGAAGCTTCAAATCCGAGTTGCGGCATTGCTTTTCATCAAACCAAATTCGACATCAATTGGGAAGGAAACCAAGATCTACCAATTTATTTAATGTTTGTGGTTTTAGTGGTTAATTTTTGGTTTAATTTCATACTTGAGTTTGTTTAATTTTGGGCTTAGATTACGCAAAAATTTGGTTTAGTGTTAGGTTATTATTTTCGCAGGAAACCCTAGTAGATCATCTCTACTTAAGCGTGGTAATCTGCAGCTTTTTAGATAATCAAGAATTTTATCAAAGTTTTTTCTTCTTTCATAGAGATTGTGAAACCCTTGTTCATCATCGAACAAATTACTCAGCTTCAGAGTTCATTCTCTACAGCTTTTCTCTTTAAGATTAAAAAGGGAGTTCATTCACCTGATCTACAGATACTTCTATCCTTCATCTCCTCATCCCATCGAATTCTATCCCATAAATCCACAGAAAATAAACACACAAAAACAAACAGAAAAAGTCAGATCTCTCATTCAGCCAAATCCAGGAATAAAACAAGGAATCTCCCATCCAGTATTGCATCAAGTGGTATCAGAGCAACTGAATCAGAGATCTCTATGAAAATTGCGGCTGAAATTCTCGGATATATTCATCTATTCACGGGAAACTATGGTTGAAAAATTCAGCAATGAAAAGAAACTCTTAGTGGTGACATTGACTGAATCGGAGATGGCATACGTGGTTTTGGAAGTTGTTAGAAGAATGAAATCAAAACCAGAACGTGAAACAATGATGGAACATCCAATCACCAGCAAAGAGGCCATGAAATCTTCATGTTATTTTGGGTCAAGTTGTGTAAAAAGCAGCAAACGGAAGGAGGAAGAACAAAACGCATCTTCTGCGATTTTCATGAAGAACCAAAAGCCCAAAGAAGCAGAGAAACTAAAGGTTGGATCAGAGAGCGAGCTACGAGAAGTTTAAGAGGACATCCATCAATTGATTTCAGCCCCAAGTCCATCCTCAATTGCCGCAACTAAAGAGATCAAAGAGAAGGAACTGAAACTAGCTCGTCTTTGCGAAGAAATCAGCCATTCGACAAGCTGAATCAAGAGGAAGAACTTCAGATTGTAAGTGATCTAATACCAATCAAAAACGTGGCTGAAGAAGTATATTTTAGACCAGAAAACTCTCATGGAAAGGAGCAGACAACTGTTTACAAATCAGGTTCTGATCATAGTTTAATTTTGTGTAAAGAATCTAATCAGCCTATTTTTTCGATTGAGAGTAGTCTTGTGGAGCATCTAAGGCATGACAAGAAGCTGTCACACGTTGTTTTTGAGCCAGGAGGAATGACATGTGTAACCCGCTACAAAAACAGCACCTTGGAGAAGTGGACAGCAAACTCGCAACCATGTATGGACGATGCATTCATCCTAAAGGGTCAAAATTTGATGACAAATCCTTTTAAAGGAGGAGGGGATGATGCAACATGGATCAACAATGACATAAAACGATCAAGAAACATCACGTCCAAGAGCATTAGGTGAGTTGGATCAAGATTGATTGCATCAGAAGCTGCTAGCTTTCAGCAAAGTCTCAACGAGTATTTCTAGAATGATAAAGGGTCACAATGCTATGTGTTCGAGTCTGGAGGGAATATCTTTAGAAGAGTGCAGGGGAACCAGGTAATTAGTGATTTTGGTCTTTTGGAAGGCTTGTATTTGAGGACAAATCCTTTTAAAGGAAGAGGGAATGATGCAATCATGTCGAGCTCAACTCGGAGAATGAACCCCGCTGCATTCAAAGGGGCATATCGAATCAACCAAGAGGAACTTAGGCGTAAACTCAATTTCTATGAATTTTCAAATCATCAGGGGTTCATCACGAACTGGAATCATCAACATATCTGCTCTGAGCAGAGAGGTATTAATTTACAATCTGGACGAATCAGAACTGTCGCAGATCATACATATACTAACTCTAAAGGGAATTCCAACAAAACCAGAAGGTTTCAGGCTATGATTCAAAATTTTTTAAATTCTCAAGCAATCAATGAACCAAAGAAAAGTGGAATCACTTGAAAAAACGCTGGGAAGAATTAGTTATGAATTTTCAAAGTCAACAGACTTTCAGCTCGTCTGTCAAGCATGTTCGTGTGAATTCAAGAGCAAATCATTCATGTATGGCAAGAAATTTTTTCCAGCCATATTTAACCTTCAAGATGAGTGTCTTAGGCATCTAAATCATCCAAGAATCCTCAGAATCAAGTTTTGGATCAAGTAACCAAGAAGGTTTGGATATTTCAGCCAAAAGAAGTCGAAGCCCAAATTAAGGGTCCATTATTACTGGTTAGATGAGCAGCCACGAAATTCAAGCCCAAGAAGCTTCAAATCCGAGTTGGGGTATTGGTTTTCATCAAACCAAATCCGACATCAATTGGGAAGGAAACCAAGATCTACCAATTTATTTAATGTTTGCAGTTTTATTGTTTAATTTTCGGTTTAATTTCAGACTTGGGTTTGTTTAATTTTGGGCTTAGATTAGGCAAAAATTTGGTTTAGTTTTAGGTTATTATTTTCTCAGGAAACCCTAATAGATCATCTCTACTTAAGCATGGTATTCTGCAGCTTTTTAGATAATCGAGAGTTTTATCAAAGTTTTTTCTTCTTTCATAGAGATTGTGAAACCCTTGTTCATCATCGAACAAATTGCTCAGCTTCAGAGTTCATTCTCTCCAGCTTTTGTCTTTAAGATCAAAAAGGGAGTTCATTCACCCGATCTAAAGATACTTATATCCTTCATCTCATCATCCCATCGAATTCTATCCTATAAATCCACAGAAAATAAACACACAAAAACAAACAGAAAAATTTAGATCTCTCATTCAGCCAGATCCGGGAATAAAACAAGGAATCTCCCATCCAGTATTGCATCACAACCCATCACAAGAAAAAGGTTCTAAAGCAAATAGCTCAGCCACTGTATTTGTGGCGCCTTTGTGCTCTGCTTCAGCACTTGAACGAGACACTATTTGTTGGCCCTTCGATTACTAAGGGACCAAGTTTAAGCCTAGGAAAATACAACACCGTGAAACAGAGCATCTAGTGTCTGAAAAAACCAGCCAATATGCATCGGTATATGGCACTAGACCATCAATGGGACCATTGCTAAGTTGAGGACCAAGAGAAAAAGTGTCTCTAATATATAAAATTATCCATTTAAAGGCATGAAGTCAAGGCAAATTATAATTGTACATATACAGACGTATTTGATGAACTGCGTAAGAGAGGTCTGGGCGAGTGAACATCATTTATTGTAAGGCACCAGCAAGTTTTCAATATTGAGTCGGGTCAATAGCTAGCTCACCAACATAGGTTGAGACCTTTGATTGTAAATCCACTAGCGTAGAAATCGGTTTACAACCCTCCATGCCAGTTCGTTTGATCATATGTTTGTTACTTGAGAAAGAGACCATCGTGATCTTGATCCACTTTTATGCCAAGAAAGTAACTTACCTTTCCTGAATTGGACATGGGAAACTCTGTTTGAAAAGCAGAAACAATATGTTGAAAAAATTGATTTCAGAATTATGTCGTCAACATAGAGGAGAAGATACGCTTGTCGAGACACTGGATTGAAGATAAACAAAGACGTGTCACTCTTTGTGCACCTGAAACAAAAATCAGTAACATATTTGGCCAAACATGAATTCCAAGCTCAAGGAGCTGTCTTCAACCCATATGTAACCTTGCGCAATTTATATACATGATTCAGAAAATCCAGATTCGTAAACCCCGGTGGCTGATGCATATAGATGATTTCATCAAGTTCATTGTGAATAAAGGTGTTCTTTACGTCAAGTTGGCGTATAGGTCTATCTTTCACGAGATTAACATCGAGAACCACTCGTATAATTGCGGGTTTCACCACCAGTACTAAAGTCTCATTATAGTGTATGCCTTCCTCTTGTGAATTTCCATTAACCACTAAGCGAGCCTTGTGTCGTGATAAAGACCCATTTGAGTTAAGCATATGCTCAAAAAGCCACATACAACGAACAATATTAGTATCCTTAGGTCTCGGGACTAAATCCCATGTCCTTGTAACTGAAAAAGCATCCACTTCATCTTTCATTGTCGGAGTCCACTTTGGACCCAACAAGGCTTTTATGCCACATTTAGGCAGAGGCGAAATTGTGGAGAGCAAAGTGAACTATTTCTTTGGCTTATGCACTCCAGCCTTTGTAAGTGTTTGCATCGTGTGACCTCTTTGAGTGATGGTCACCGCAAGTTCAATCAGCAAAGAGGCTTCAGAAATGGGGTAAGAGAAATGCGATGTGGAAGCTGGAATTGTATTGTTAGGTCCAGAAGGTGTAGCTTAAAAGAGATGGGCTGAGGAGATTGAAGAATTTGTCAAAATATAGGAGTTGGTTCTTCATTGACATCTAAAAATTGATAAGACGAAGATGATATATTTCATTTAGGAGCAAGAAAAATCTACTCATCAAAGAAGACATGTCGAGATAATGATGATTTTTCGCGTTTTGAGATCACTGATATCCCTTATGTTGAGTCAGGTAACCAAGAAAGAGACATGGCGTTGAGCCAGCATCAAGTTTTGGAAGATTCGAACGGTTGATATTTGGAAAACATACACACCAAATACCTTAAGGTGATCGTATGTGGGCGGTTTGTTGAAAAGAAAACTGAACGGAATCTGAGTATAAAATTGATTCTTTACGTACCATGAAAAATGGAGAAACTTAGAAAAGACCACATTCTTTTGGCCAAGAGTATAATATTTATGAAAATTTAAGCTTTGAACAGGGGAAGTCCAGATGTCTGAGTTAAAGAGCTCAAAAGGAGAAGTAGTGTTTGAGGTTGATTTAGAGAAAGTAAGCTTTATTTGTTTGCCAATATTACAAGAGGAACAAAAAGATAATAAGTTGTCTTTACTCAAGCAGTTGAATTATTTGAAAATAAAGAACTCATATAGTTTTATTGATGTGAGAAACACGATGATGCTAGAGATCCAACGAGCAGGAAAGTAAAGAAGTTGAATTGGATAAATATCACCGGAACTATCACTATGGAGAAGAATTGCTCGGGTGCTAAGATCCTTCACAGAAAAACAATTAGGATCAAACTCAATGGTACAAAAATTATCTCTAGTAGGTTTCCTTATTGAGATAAGATTTTTGACGATATGAGGAGTGACAAAAACACGATGAAGATGTAAAGGTCTAGAAGAAGTTCCATAAGAGATTACGGAATCCGAGGACCATTCCCAACTATAATAGAATGATTAATGGGGTTTTCAATCGGAGGCCTAAGAATACATGCGCTGGATACCAAGTGACTTGTTGCTCCATAATCCATGTACCAATGTGTTGCTGAGGGATCACCCAACATTATCGAATTAAAAGATTGGGAATAATCTCTAGTTAATTGTGGTTCACCGACATGGAGATTAGCTTGTTGAGGAAATGGAGGGCGTCGAGCTGTTGAAGAGGAGCAATGAGCATATGGAGGAGGAGCCAGAAAATGTCCCAAAAATGGGTATTGATTTGGCCATTGTGGAGATGAACCGGACAAGAATTAACTTGGCCGCAAGTTCAAATTTTTTAAAATGTAAGCGTTGTTTTAAATGCCTTTGTAACTTGTGCCATTATTGCGGCGGTTTCCACGATTATTTTTGTAGTTTGAACGTTGTATCTGACCCTGATTGTGAGAAGATGTAGGTTCAGCGACAGTGAGTACCGTACAGGACGAAGCATTATCAGAGTGAACCGGTCTCGCCTTCGTTTGTTGGAGAATCCGCCTTTCCTCCATCTCAAGCATTTATTGAGCTGTCTCAAAACTCGGAAAAGGATTATGATGCTTAATAACGTTGATTATGTAATCAAAATGTTCATTAAGACCATTAAGCATATACATTACTAGAGTACGGTATGATACAAGAGATTTGAGGTCCGCTAAGAGATCATAATAGAACTTAAGTTTTTAGTAGTACTCTTGATGGTAGTATCACGAATCTCTGTTGTCCGCAGCTCGTTGTCCAGTTGCATAGCCCTTTGTTCCTTGTTGTTTCTGAATTGATTCTCGATCCTTAACCGTATGTCACGAGCCAAGCAATCATTTTGAAGGTGTTGCGAAACAACTTAGGATCAGTAGGATCAACGGTCCCATCAAATGACCAGAAATATTAAATGTTTAGCAATGCATATGAAAAAGCTCACTCCAATAGTCATAGTTGTTATCATCTAAATCAAGTATGATTGCAATGTGAGACTTTATATTTGTCACACCAAAATCTCTTTCTATATTTTGTTGTGTAGTCATCGAAAATGAGAAAGAAATTAGAGAGGGAGAGGAAGAAGAAAGAAAGAAAGAAAGAAAGAAAGAAAGAGATTCAGAAAGAGCCTAGCTCTGATACCATGATAATTTCTGAAAACTATGTGTCGGTTACTTTACATTCAAGCCTGTTAAATTGCCAGAGATCATTCACAAAGTGTAGAATATACAAAGATATACAAAACTATTTAAATTACGATACTTGACTAAGTATAAATGAATTTGAATATTCCTTAATATATTATATAATTTAAGGATCCTTCCCAACTTATCCCTCCCAACTTTCAATGTGGGATATTTATCCCTAATAAATCCCCTCGAGATGAAGGCTCTCTTGGACAAAGATCTCGGTATTTTTGGTCAACGATCAAATAGACCAACTTTGGGTCAGATCGATTGAATCGGGTTGGATTATATGAATATGGGTTCTGATATCATGTTAATTATGGCTTTCTAACTCAAAACTAATTGGCGATAAGTGGGTTGGTCCATGTCTTTTATATACTACTAATGATCCCTTCCAACTTCCGATGTGGGATATTTATCCTCATACTCTTATAGGTATACTCAAAGGACACTAAAACGTGCACAAGAAGGCAAGCAGTATCCATGATACGTTCTAGCTGGTCTCAAACTTTAAATTCTTCCATTCCATGTCAATATTGATCCATAAGCTTTTTTTTTAGAGAAGTAGATCGAGCTTTGTTTTCAACTATCAACATTATATTGAGGTCAATAGGGTACAAGTGGTTGCCTCTGAATTTTATGACTATGCTTTGAGTTGGTGAAATCAATTAGTGAAATCTAGAATGCGTAATGGAGAAAATCTTGTAGAGACTTGGCTGAAAATGAAGACTATAATGCGTGGACGGGTTGTTCCAAATCATCAATAACTGAGAACTGCATCAAAGGCTATGAAGGCTCAATTAAGTCAACGATTTGGTGGAAGAAGAATATCTAAAGATGAAATTATTATGATACGTGCTGATATTCCTAAGAATAGAGAAGCTACTATGTTCCAAGCAGCTTAGAAATGATTTACTATGTTGAACTAGAAGAGATGCTACATAAAGCTATTTTGGTGGAGCTGCAATTAAAAAGAAATCACAAAGCTTGATCAAGTTATGGACAAGGAATTCTAGCTACCACAAAGAAGAGAATATAAGCTATTAAAAGGAATTCAAGCCAATTATTATGTCAAAAGAAGAAGTGAAGAAAAACACCATGTTTGGCAAAGACAGGCAAGGCTGACGCAATTACTTCTAGTGCAAGTGATGTAAAATATGTTAAGTGCTAGGGAAAAGGGCATTAGGCGGATTAGTACACTAACAAGAATGTTTTGATTCTCTTAGATACTATTGAGATTGAGTCCAAAATAGAAGAAGAAACAAAATCACTCGGAGAAGAAAATGAGGAGAACTCGTTAAAGGAGACTTATTGGTTTTTAGGAGGTCCTTGAGGTTGCAAACTAAAACAGAAGAGCAGGAAAAAAGAGAGCACTATTTCCATACACGTTTTTTTTTTCTAAAGGAAAATTTGTAATCTCATCATAGATTGAGGAAGTTGTACCAACATAACAAGAGATACATTGGTCATAAAGCTTGGATTAAAGGTTAATAAGCATCCAAAATCCTACAATCCTCAGTGGCTCAATGAGAATAGAAAAATGAAAGTAATTAGCAAAGTAACAATACCTAGATTCATTGGCAAGTATGAAGGATTAAGAGTCCTAGATCCTCCAATGTCTGGAGCTTTATGTATCGATTGCCAGAGTCCTTGATATTGGTAAACATGGCTTATATACTCTCCTAGAGTTGTATATTGTTTTTGAACCAATTTATGAGTTCTTGGTGAGTAGCTCATGCTTCATTAGAGGTGATCGCAGCTGGTAGCTTACAAAATATCTTGATAAATATCTTGAAATTCCCCCTTGTAACGGTATCAAGTGATTCTCTTGGTCCTACAGAAACGTTGTCATTCTTCTACTCAAATCGAGGTCTACTTTTCGACTAAAAAGGTCAGATCTATGTTGTCTCGTAAAAGTTGTGCAATGTTTCACTCTTTGGGGAAATTTTTTACTATCCACAGGCTGGAAATCAAAAGCCAAACACTCTTCCTTTTGATCATTAAGCTCATAGAAGAATTTGGTGAAGGTTTCTTCATTGCCCACTCGTTTTTTCTAAGTTTCTTCAAAATATGAGCATAAGCAATCAAACTTATTTCTCATAGCATGGATTTCATTGGTCTCCCTGTCATACTTATCAACAATCAGTTCGATATGGTGTTGTAATCTTCCATCTTGGTATTGATTGCATTGGTTTTTGTTGCTAATTGTCCATGAGTGCCCCCTAGCTCCATGTTCTCATATTGAGCTCATTTGTAAACATTTGAAACTTTCTTTTCTAGCAACTACATGTCTATAAAACATGATGTTAGAAGACTCTCCATAGTTTTACTTGTTTTATAAGTCTTCTCTCTATCCTTTTATCGTTCCAACTATTTTCATATCTATTTTCATCGTATTCTTGAGATTCTTCACGCTCTTGTTGGAAACGAGAGTTAGATCCTTCTTGGCTAGAGTGTTTCAAGAACATAATCACACCTTGAATAGTAACTTCTAGGTCCTTAATTCCCTCTTTAAAGTCGAAATTATGGTTATCTATAGTAGTATATAGATCTTGTTTTGCATCTAGCTTTGAGAGTCAAGGAGTTGATCCGTCAAGAGCTAGATATTGAATTCGAGAGTTTTCAAAGGATCATAAGGTCGTGGAGATTGATGTTGAGGTGTTTGAGTGTTGAGGCATGGATGATGTTGATGTTGTTGCTTTCTTCGGGCTTCATGAGGCAAGAACCGTCAATAACTTTTATATTCAAAGCCCCAACTGCTTCTATGAGGTACTGCTCCTTCTTGATTGACTTGATTGAGATTTTTCAGCAGTATTAAGTCAAGATAAAATCCTCCTGAAGTAGATTTGTTTATGGGACCAAACCTTAAATCATTCCCCATTAGTTATTTCTCAACTCATTAAGTTCTCTGGTATGTTAAAAATGGTTAGGATAATTTTGCATACTCCATAAATTTAATGGACTGAGGATCTTGGTTTTTTAATCTCTAGAACTTCTTGGTCATAAAAGAGTTTTATAAATCCCCTATACATTAATTGTGAAGTAAATTTGACATATGTCCTTACCGAAATGCTTTTCAACATAAAAATTATGACATGGAAACTTACTCAATTTTGATTGGTTTTGTATTAATTCATTGTCTAAGTTATTATTCATGTCAATTCACATTATATAGGAAACAATACATTAATTAATCTTTTGTATTTTTTTTTATCAACCAGACACTAAATCAGATAGTCAATCCGTAATTGGTTGCCCAATTCGGAGGAGAGGAATCTACAAAGATATAATCATAATGTAAACTACGGGATCCTCGAGCTAGGTTGTCTGCTTGTGTATTCGTTGTGCGCCGTATTTTTGACATCGTGAATCCTGGTAGCTGATCACGCATTCGTTGAAAGTCTTGGATGTATGTATAGAAAGCTGGCCAATCATCTGGATCGTTGAGAATCGTGTAGAGCTCCATACAATCCGTCTCGTAAATCTGGCAGTCGACTCGTCTACTTATCAATTCTGACATGGCCCATAGAAGCGCTTCCAATTCTGAATGTAAAGTTGAAAGGCTGCGGCGGAGACACTTGGCCCCGAATAAGGCTATCGAATTATCCCTATTGAGACATATCCAACCTAATCCAGAAAAAGATTCCGACTGAGTCCAGGAGCTATCCGTACGGCAGCGCAGTACAGAAGAACATGTGCGCTCCGTAGACATCCCCTTTTCATCCGACGGAGGAGAGGCAAGTGCTTCCTCCCAGGCTAACATTTCAGTCTCCGCGTTTTTCACAATTTCCCCAATTTCTAAATGAATACCTTGGAAAACTTTTTGGCTCCTTGCCCTCCAAATGAACCATAAAACATATGGGAAAAGATCACCAACTCTCTCGTGATGCCTTCTAGGATTCCGCCAGAAAAGATAGTCCATATTGGAAAATAGAGAGCTTGTTGGGAAATCCACAATGTTGGTCGGGTCTTTACTAAAATCCCAAACGGGCCCCAGCGCAACGCACTCAAAGAAAACATGATTAATAGTCTCCTCAGCGAGACCACAGTGTTTACACATAGTGTCACAAGGGACCCCCTTCCCAATTAATTCAGTCGTCACCGCCAAACTTCTAGTAATAATTTGCCAGAGAAAGTGTTGAATTTTCAGTGTGCATTTTACCGTCCAAGGATATGCTTTCAAAGCCTCCAAACCCGGTCCCCAGCCATTATTATTAATCCGATTTATCGCCTCTGCATTCAGAAGCTTATACCCCCGACTTCACCGTATACTTTCCTGATTTCGTGTAATGCCAAACTAAGCCATCATAAGTTGTGATCCGACTTGGTTGGATACCGCGTATAAGCACTATATCCTCGGGTTCCATAAATTCATATAAAATGGGCAAGTGCCACTCCCGTGTGACAGGGTCTATTAAATGTTGTACTTGAAGCCGAGGATGCCAAACACTACCTCGGCCTCTTGCCGGCCGTGGAACTAGATCTGGTAACCATGGGTCATGCCATACAGATGTATTGATGCTCGAACCAATCCTTATCCTAACACCCTTTTGTAACAATTTTTGTGAAGAGAGATTACTCCTCCAGCCAAAAGAGGGTGAATGTGGCTTTTTAGCATTTAAAGGATGAACCTTCTTGAAATAACGCCCCTTAAGTACCCTAGCAACCAGCGAGCCGGGAAATTGTATTAGTCTCCAAAGTTGTTTGGCCAATAAGGCCGTATTAAAATCCTCTATAGACTTGAAGCCTAAGTCTCCTGCCTCTTTNCGGTTACATCCATTGGAACTCCACCAAAAATTTGCAATCGCAGACGATAACTGTGATATCAAACCTTGGGGAAGCTTGAAACATGACATGACATAGTTGGGAAGCGCCAGAGCAACTGATTTAATTAGAATTTCCTTATCCCCCTTTGAAAAATTTGGAAGACCATCCATTAACCCGTTCGCCTAACCTTTCCTTAACAAAATTAAAAATCTGGCTTTTTGGTCCA
>OVAN01000646.1:15973-53645 GCA_900406275.1 Anastatica hierochuntica
CCACCCAAACTTTCCGGAATTCCCAGATAATTACCCATGCCCCCTTCGGTCGAGATACCCAGTCTTGTTCTTAATAGAGTTTTGGTTTGGTCAGGGACATCCTTACCAAACATAATCGAAGATTTATCAAAATTGATCACTTGTCCAGATGCAGCCCCATATTCCTGTAAAACATCCAAAATAACCTGACATTGCGTATCCACCACTTCGTAGAAAAATAGACTGTCATCAGCAAATAGTAAATGAGAGATCGCTGGACTCTGTTGCTCGATCTTCACACCAGTTAAAGCATCATCCATCTCCTTGCGTTTAATATTCGCAATCAGTACCTCCGTGCATAAAATGAAAAGGTACGGTGATAAAGGGTCCCCCTGCCGTAATCCCCGTTGGGAAATAATGTTCCCCGTTGGCCGGCCATCAAAAAAGACCTTATAGGACACCGAGCGTACGCACCGCATCAACCAGGAAATCCACAGAGGATCAAACCCTAATATTTGCATGACCGCTTCCAGGAAAGACCATTCGACCCGGTCATAAGCTTTACTCATATCTGTCTTTATGGCCATGAACTCATATCTACACCTTGGATTTGTTCGTAATCCATGGAACATCTCCTAAGCAATCAAGATATTGTTCGTAATTAATCTTCCAGATACAAAGGTCGATTGTGTCTCCGAAATGACAGACGGTAAGAACTTTTTTAATCTGAGACACAATATTTTGGAGATGATTTTATAACCCACATTACATAAACTAATGGGATGAAGTTCTGTCATTCGCTTTGGTTGATCCGTCTTTGGGATGAGACAGATGTTTGTCTCATTTAGAAGTGAATCAAATCGTTTAGACCTGAAAAAATCCCGAACCAATTTAACGAGGTCCTCCCTCAGAACCCCCCAATACCGTTGAAAAAACAAATCCGTCATCCCATCTGGCCCAGGGGCCTTTTCTGGGTGCATAGCAAAAAGAGCCGCTCTCACCTCCGACTCCGTTACATCCCTAACCAGTAACTGGTTCATTCTATCTGAAATGACTGGTTGCACATTCTCCAGAACCCGAGAAAAATCCCCCGTTACCGTATGTTTAAAATTGTAACTTTTTATGACCACAAAGTTTGTGGTTATAACTTGTAACTCTTTATGAGTATTTTATAAATATTATGAATGCTTTTCTGTTTATATAATGCATTTTATTTTATTTTTTATATTTTTTCATATATAGTCACGAAATATATCGTGGCAAAGAAATTGCCACGAAAGACCACATCTTTTTCGTAGCTCCAAACAATCACGAATTTGCCAGGAAAAAAACGTCTGTAATATTACAGCTACGAAAATAAACGTATCAATTCGTGACAAAAATACACACGAATTAATCGTATCTATTCGTGGCACCAAGTCATGAAATATACGTAGCAAATCATAGCTAAATGGGCCAACCATCGTGGCAAAATCGTGACTAAAATGCTATGATTAGCCACGAAATATTTTTGCTACGATCCTATAGCCACGTTTTTCGTATTGTGGCATTTTGTGGCAGATTCGTCATACAGCCACGAAATATTGTCTATAGCCACGAAAATATTCGTGAATATAGCCGAGATTTCTACTAGTGTTGGTGTATAATGCAACAGAATTTCAATGCTTTTGTAACAGCCCTGACCGCTCCTCATGCATGCCACGGCGCCCCTAACCCGGCCCGTGAGGCCACCCTGTTCGACGATCTGAAGTGCTACTTTCGGGAAGCTTTAAAGTCATGATTTATTGACCTTGCAATCACCACGAGATCTTTCCCGGGTTTTGTCCTCACTCGCACGATTGCGGAAAACACTTCCCAGAAAGTCACTCATCCTAGTATTGCTCCAACACATGCACGTTTAACTGTGGATTTCTATCATGACCAATGACTGAAAAGATAAGTGTATTTTGGTGACATAGGTAGTCAAATCAATCATTTTAATCTCTCTTCCCACACCACTTTGTCTCCATAAACCGGAATCTTACACCTTCTTTGACACATTTCATCAAACACATTGTACATTAGCAGTTATACCATTTTTGCAAAATCAGTCACCGTTTTTGATCAATTGATACTGGAAAGGTAAACTTTGTATAGTTTGAAATTGTAGTTGCAGTATCTAGTGCACAAACAAAGGTTCTATTCGATCTATAACACAAAGGTTTTACTCCTTTCTTTAGTTTTGAACCAAATTTGAAAACTGGATTTTGTCACAGACTCACGCATTATCACTGAATGATTGTTACAAGACCCACTAAAATATGGAATAGAAAATTAAAACTCTTAGTAAAAACGATCTTATATGAATTTGGCCGAGAATAAAAGTTGATGTTGTTGATTATATGTATACCCTTAATGAAAATTTTTTTTCTCAACCTCATGTCTATCAGAAAGTGCCTCTCCGAGATTGGTTGTCCAATTCGGTGGAGAAGACTCTACAAACATATAATCATAATAAAATAAAAAAACATACGACAGCCCCGAGCTAGACAATCAACAAACAAGAAAAAATACAAGAGCCCCTTAATGAAACATTAATAAATAAAAATTGAAAATCCAAAAAAAAAAAAAGAAAAAGCAAACCAGGAAAAAAATTGACAAAGAAGAAAATTCAATGAAAAAGGAAATTTTTAATAATCTTATTTACCTATAAAAAATCATGTATTGTTTTTTTTGTCAACATGTATTCCTTATGTTAAATACAATATGTTATCCATTTAGAGAGAAGCAAGTAGGTCAGTGGTTGCACCACCTCTCCTGTCATCTCACAGAACGAGGGTGCGAACTTTGCACATGCCTATAGTGATAGGAACTACTTGCCATTAGGCTACAGACGACAAAAAAAAGAATATGTTATCCATTTTTAACATTCTTATATATAAATAATAAATTGTAATGATTAAATTTTTAAATAGTATTATAATTACATTTTCTATTTTAAAAACTAAAAAATCAAATTTAAGAATTCCTAGATAACACCAATATTATGATAAGTGTAATTATTTTGTAGTTTCTAGTGGGGTCAGATGTCAAAAAACAAAATATTTACCATATGTAACCAAGTGTACGTAATAAAATTATAAATAATGCAACTAAAATTCTGAAAATCTAAGATTTTTAATTTAACTTATTAATGCACAACATTATTTATAAATTGAAAAAGTATAATATTACATAATCGTTAAAACTATAATAATTTATAACTTTTTATTGCCCACATTGCATGCGGACCAACAAATTAATATGAGTTTAAATACAAAGTTAAAGTCATTTCTAGAAGATTAATTTACAGAAATACACTTAAAGGAAAAGAAATTTTACATTTACACCTGTCTTTTAATGGTTCTCAAATATACACCTCAAATATTAGGGTTTAAGGTTTAGGGTTTAAGGTTTAGTGATTAGGGTTTAGGGTTTAGCTATTAGAGTTTAAAGTTTAGGAATTATGGTTTAGGGTTTAGGGCTTAACGTTTAGGGTTTCTTTTAGTCTAGGGGTATAATGGTCTTTTTCATTAAAAAGGGAGGTGTAAAAATAAAATTTTTTCTAGCAGGTGTATTTTTGAAAAACAGACAATACAAAGGTGTATTTTTGTAAGTCTCCCTTTCTAGAATCTATTTAATGGATTACAATTTTTAAAATTTTAACAGACTTGTTTGTCAACTGACTCGTGAACATCTTTTAAAATTTTTTGTGTTAAAGTAGGGTTATTGGTTTGTGTATTTTATGGATTTGAAAATCCTGCTCGATTTTGATCTTAGTCTTTAAGTCCAAAGATTTTGAAATCAGACAAGTGGATTTCATAACTTAAATAAGTTGATTTATCAAAAAATTTATAGGAAGACAACAAAAAAAAGCTGAAGAAAGAGAAGCAGGACCACAAAAAGAAGTCCGAGAACGAGAAATAGAGAAGGAGGAGAAGAAGAAGAACATATGAGAAGCTATCAAAAAGGTCTCTTATGGGAAACTACAAAAAAAATCTCTAATTTGGACGAGCATGTTCCTTACGATGCCATTAAAATGATTCATCAATTAGGTATCAAAGATGTATTCATTAGCATGATTATTAATAATCGTTATGGTTGAATTAAATGTAACGTCACACATTTTACTTTTATTGCTAGAATTTATTACTATAGGACTTTGTTTTGCCAAAGTATTATTACTAGGTTTTTCGAATAAATTAATAATTAATAAAGCTTTTTATTTATCTCTTGTACAAGTATTATGATGAGTAGACATTATATATTTAATCAACTTTCAAAATACATACTGAAACACTAGTATTTGACCCTTTGTAATTTGTCTTCAAAACACTTATAAATCCAATTTAAAATCAAATTCATATACAAATCATAACTATTGAATAACAATTGATTTTGATTTTGATTTCAAAATCATAGAACATATAAACATGATTTCAACATGGATTTCAAAATTATAGATTAATAACACATGATTTGATTTGAAAATCCAAAATACATTAAAATCATAGAACCAATAACATCCCCTTATGTGTTTTGGCTTTAACCTTGGTTCCTGTTGTGTCTTATAATTTCTGTAAGATTCTAAACCAACACCAAAAACAAGAGAAATAAGAAGAATCAATGACGAGACCTAATTTTGATTCTCGCAATGAAACAAAGAAGCTCGTCAACTGAAGAGAGGCAAGATGAAATTGATATTTAAATGGCTTATCCTCCCTCGAGTCAAAGTAGTAACTTTAAAAATTTTCCTTATAATAGTCATCCATGTCCCTTTTATCAACTAAAAATGTAGTTGTCTTGTTTTTCCAGCATGAAAAAACAAATTAAAATATCGAGTCGAGTTATAGTTTGGAAACAATCAAAGCTAGAGTAGAACCGAAATGTAAAATATTAACCCACAAGATCCAGTTCAGTTAAAACTTTAACCAACAAGACCTATCCTCCCTCGACTCGAACTAGTAACTTTCAAAATTTTCCTTATCATTGTCATCCATGTCCCTTTATCAACTAAAAGTGTGGTCGTCTTCTTTCTCCAGCATGAAAAAACAAACTAAACTATCGAATCGAGTTACTGTTTGGATACAATCAAAGCTAGAGTAGAACCGAAATGTAAAATTCTAACCAACAAAATCCAGCTCAGTTGAAATTTTAATAATGAAAGTCATCTTCACATAAAGCCCAATAACCAAAACCCTAACGTATTATATTTAATCTCCCTTCAAGCCAAATACCTAAAGCTTCTTCTTCTTTTGTTGTTGAGTCGTCGAGAGAGACAAAATCCGAGAGAGACAGAACAAAAGAACAGTGGCTCAAACTAGCGAGGATTGGTCTGATTTTCCTACAGGGTTTATGTGCAGATCGGATCTGCAACCAAGAAAAAAAATAAGGGAACGATTGGCAAGTAAAATCGCTCCTGATCGGGGTGAAACTTGAGCTAAAGCTATAAAACATCTAGGGCATCATTATGACCGTTCGGATCATAAATGTAATGGTTAGTTTTGGAGTTTTGCCTTCGTTTCTAAGTAACAATGAATATGTAAGATTTCCATATTTGTCTTGTTTTGGTGTAAAGGGTGTTTTGTTCATCTAGAGGATGTTCTTTGGGTTGGTTTTCTTCAGAATGGTCATAGAACCTTATATCTATCAACTGGTATAAGAAAAACGAGTTTCATATCCATATGAAGGGAGAAGCGTGCCTCCAAAGTTGATGTTGTGAATATGTCCACCCTAAGTAAGATGAGTTTGGAGCTATTGTTCTGCAAGTGGACAAGGTGAGAGGGTGTATTCTAAATTCACTAATTCAGGAACCTAGGTTAGAACGGTAGTTAAACCAGCTAGTGTCGAGCTCGACGTGAATATGTTGATTTTATTATGTATTGCGATGGTACTCCTATACGCGTAGAGTGCAAATGTGTGTTTGATCGTTAAGTCGAGCATTGTGATTCATGTGTGAGAACCTAGTATATGCATTTAAATGAGGATTTAGGGTAAACCGGCAATGTTTGAGAATGACGTAAGAACTATCGTGTGCATGTAAACTTGGGAGATGTTTCTCTGCTGGAAATAGTGAGGCGCACTTGAACGCCACGTAATTCGGACTTGTGAGAATTATGAGAATGTGAGATTGCGCCTTGGGCGTGTGAGAAGGCTGCAAAAGCGGAGCTAATGAGCAGCTAAGACTCACGGCATGGGGTGAAGTCGTTGATCTTGCAGGGATACGTCGGCCAGTTACCCCTGGGGACTTGATCAGGGAGATATCCCTGTCTAGGTTTAGTTAGATTACATGTAGATTTTCTTGGAGAATTGTGTAAGAATGTGAATTGAGAATTATGGGATGGGAATTGAGAAGCAAGTTGTGATGTTAGTAATTCCGTGTGTAGCACGGTAGATGCTTGTTTGGGGTTGGAGTATAGGTTTAGACTTCTTGGCTAATCTAGTTTCTGGTCAATGTGGTTTAGTGTATGTTCTCACTGGGTGGCTTGTTTGAAAAGTCACTCACCCTCCCTTTTCTTTCCCCTTTTTCTGGAAATATTTTTGTAGGTTAATTCGTTAGAAGTGACGTTTGAAGTTCAAGTTCGTAGTTTTTTTTAAAGGATTTGGTCCGAACTACCTGGTTAACTTTGAACTGAAGGTTCGGGTGTTACACGAAAGCTAAATAAAAAGGACGGATCTAGAAGTCGTAGCCGTCATATCCATAGGTGTTTTGCATATATTCCAGTGAGGAAGAAACGGAACGTCTCTCGGATCTGAAAGTGAAGAAAATTGAAGAAAAGAGATATCCAAACAAAACGACTAGTACTTTTAAAGTATTTTAAACAGAAAGATTTTCGTTTAATAAGAAATGACGTTGTTTTGACATATTTTTGTGTTGATTTAAAATAACGTCGTCTGATATTTATTTAGTTGTCTAAAACGGCTCAGCTAATAACAATTTAGATTAAAATGAACAATTTTAAAAAATTGAGAATTTAAATTGCTCACTTGAAAGTTGAAGATTTTTTGCTTCGATTCGGAAACTGAAAAGTTTTTTGACATTTTTTTCAAATAATAAGACAATCCTAAGATTTGTTAGTTGTTTGTTCTTTGTCTTGAATCTAAAAGAAACAACCCCAAGTTTTACGCATTTGATACATGTAAGCTGTAATTTCTCCTTCTCGTTCACTGTGTATAATTAACTTGTCAGGTGGAAAAATGATGATTGGAGTTTCTTCATTTTCGATTATAGGGAAGGAGTCAGTCGTCATATCTTTGAGTTTGATTATTTTTGTTCCTAGTCTGATAATTTGTGGTACGAGATCGTAGTTTAACTAAGAAGTTTGACTCTAGCTTTCAGTGAGAGCTTCAGAGATGAGCAATTCACATAGAGTAATTAATTTAGAGCTCCACTTTTGACTATATATTACAATTTCAACAAGCATATATTGCCTTTGTTGAATGTAATTCAGTGAGGATATCTATAAACCGAAGTTCGTGAAACCCAACACAAAAAAATATTTAGATCCCTATATTAGTTTTTGTCGAGTTATTTCTTTTTATATGTTAGATTTGAATTAAGAAAATTTACATTATGTGTTTTTAGCAATATGTCAATCCTAAACACTATATATATGACTTTTATGGTCTTGTATCAAACACAATACAATGATATATTATATTATATTATATTTTAATATAACACAACAATATCCTATTTTATAATTGTAATATCCGTCCTTTACTTCCAAGACACGGCATGCTACGACTCTATATTAGAGTCCACGCAACAACAGATTAAGTCCCAATGATCAACTTTATTAAACTTAAACAACTCTAATCCATAATCGGTCTCAAATAACTCACAACCAAAGCCAAATCAACAACTAAAACATTTCAAGCAGAGAGTCAGTGCAAAACATTAAAACAAAGAAAAACCATGTTGATCCCAAAATAAAACCACATGCTCATCCTGGTCTCCAGCTATTCGTCATGCTCACCTGAAAGGGGGCATATGGGAAGGGGAAAAGAGGGGTGAATGACAGGGGAATCACTCAGTGAGTTGGTGGATTGTTAACAGCGCGGCCCGAAAGCCTTGCTTATCCAAACACCCACTAATAGATTAGAACTAAACACACAATCATGACACCTAATGTACCCAAAGAATCAAACAAGTTCCTATATGCATATCAAATGCACCAACAAGGTTTTGCCATACAGGACTTCCCACGTGCCCTCATACGATGCCCCGATCTACACAAGTGCACCGTACCTCAAGCACAAACAACACAGAGACCTAGTACCCCGATCAACACGAGCGTACTGTCTCTTTCTGCAACAACAACTATAATAATCCTAGATCTGACAATCAACAATCACATAAAAGGAACAATCAACAATCAAGACTCCAATCAGGACCAAACGACGTGAGAAGCCTAAGCTATTATTAGATGAGAGTCAAGCTAAGGGAAGACGGGGGATCACGCAATAGCTCCTCACCTTGGCCTTAAAAAATCGATGGATCTAGGTGTCTAAAAGGTAAATCCGGTCTCCGGGAAATCATATTTGAATCCTGAAGAAGATTAGGGTTCAGATCTAGAGAAACAGAAAAATTCTGGCCAGGAATTTTAATCATACAAGAGCACAGAAGGAGACACGGTTTATACCTCAGGGATCTAAGCTACTGATGACGAAGAAAACAATGAGAAGCTGAAGATTCACGAATACGGAAAGACAGACGGATCTCGCGGTGGCTTCTCCTCCTCGTGGTTACCTCCGACGGCAGCTCACGGCGGGAAGAAGACGGCGGCGGTGATGGCTGGTCGGCGGCGGCTGGCTGTGAGCTGGTCGACGTTGGCTGGTCACTTCTGCAAAGCTCCGCTGTATTTTTCTGATGCTCTAATTTTGTATCCCTATGAGTTTTTTATAGGGAAAAGAAGGAGGCACCTCCTAAAAACCTAATGGGCCTAGGGTTTCATGTGAGCTTTCATTAAAACATTAGGCCTTAGGGCCCGGGATGTTACGATTCTCCCCCACTTCAGCGGAATTCATCCTCGAATTCAAACCTCTGCTATTCTGTCCAGTCCGACTTTCAAAGAGTTTAGGGTAGTCAGCTAACATTTGCTCTTCATCCTCCCAGGTTTCCTCCTGGATACAATCACTTTTCCAGCAGACCTTGACCATCACGGTCTTTTTCCCTTGAACCTCCTTCTCAAGTCTTTCTAAGACTTATACAGGATGGCTATGGACTCACAAGTTTCCTTCCAAGTCAGCTGGCGGCTGAGGTAAAATGAGCTTTGGCTCTCTAACTACCTTCCGCAGCACTAAAACATGAAACACATTATGGAAATCTGATAGCTCCTGCGGCAAACTCAAACGGTACGCTACAGCTCCAATCTGTTTCAACAATGGGGTACGGTCCAATGTACCTTGGTCTAAGCTTCTTCAGCTTACGGTCTTTGTGTCCTCCCTGATATGTCCTCATTTTTCAGTTAGACTTCATCTCCTACTTGAAATTCCATATCCTTTCTCCGGTTATCTGCATAGCTCTTTTGGCGATCATGGGCTTCCTTTAGCTGGATCCTGAGCAGTTCGACCTGCGTTGCGGTCTCCTGAACCATACTAGGCTCTAGGTCTTGTGTCTCCCACACTTCAGTCCAACACAGGGGTGTCTGACACGGCCTACCGTACAAAGCTTCATAGGGTGGCATCCCTGTGCTAGCTTGGTAGCTGTTGTTGCATGCGAATTCCACCAACGGTAGGTACTTTACCCAATTCCCACCCCAGTCTAGCACACAAGCCCTCAACATGTTCTCTAAAGTCTAGATCGTCCTCTCCGACTTTCCGTTTGTCTGAGGGTGATATGCTATGCTGAGATGGTTCCCATTGTCTTTTGGAAAGCCTGCCAGAACATTGAAGTGAACTTGGTCTCTCTATCTGATACAATGCTTACTGGCACTCCATGCAATCTCACTATCACATCTATGTACTTCTGCACCAGTTGATCAGCCCCATCCATTTTCTTTATAGCCAAGAAATGCGCAGACTTAGTGAGACGATCCACAATCACCCATATGGCATTCTTTCCACAAGTAGTCTTTGGAAGTCCGGTGACAAAATACATCGTTACCATGTCCCATTTCCATTCTGGTAGTGGTAGGCTCTAGAGTAGTCCACTCGGAACTCGGTGCTCAGCTTTCACCATCTGACATATCTGGCATTTTGATATCCAATAAGCCACATCTCTCTTCATGCCATTCCAATGATAGTATCGTTTCAGGTCCTGGTACATCTTGGTACTACCCAGATGAACAGAAAATCGTGAGTGATGTGCCTGCTGCATGTTCTCCTTCCTTAACCCCTCGTCCATAGGCACACACACTCGATTCTTAAACATGTAGGTCCCATTAGCTGCTACATGATAGCCAGTCACTTCTTTCTAAACTAGCTTTTGTAACAACTCGTCCTTCTACTGGGCCTGTCGTATTCTCCACAGCAAATTCGCCCTGTCTACTGCTTCTAGACCTGTCGTGTTGTCCTCCACGGTGGTCGCACACAATTGCAAGTTCGACATCATAGAGACAAGTTCTCCAACTTTTCTTGCCTCTACTACGTCGCCCCTTCTCCTACTCAAGGCGTCAACAACCTGGTTGGCCTTACCAGGGTGACAAGCTATTTCCAATTGATAATCTGCTAGTATCTCCATCCATTTGCGCTACCTCAGGTTCAAGTTTGCTTGAGTGAAAATGTACTTTAAGCGCTTGTGATCAGTGAAGATTTGTACTTTCTCTCCATACAAGTATGCTCACCAGACCTTTAGGGCAAAGACTACTGCTGCTAGCTCAAGGTCATGTGTAGGGTAGTTCGCCTCATGAGGTCTCAATTGGCGTGATGTGTATGCGATTACTCGCTCCTCCTGCATCAAGACACAACCGAAGCCCGTTCCAGATGCATCGGTGTAGATCTCGTATGGTACTTTCATCCTTGGAAGCACCAACACCGGAGTCTTAGTCAAACGCTCCTTCAGATCTGCGAAACTCTTAGTGCATGCCTCTGTCCATTCAAACTTCACATTTTACCGGTCAAACGTGTCATTGGTTTGGCCAGGCTGGCAAATCCTGTAACAAACTTCCGGTAATAGCCTGCTAGCCCCAAGAAACTACAGACCTCGGTAGCACTCTTGGGCGTCGGCCAATTGGTAATTCCTGTTATCATCTCCGGGTCAACTGCTACTCCTGCTTCTGAGACAACATTCCCAAGGAATCCTCTTTCCCTCTACCAAAAACTACACTTGCTTAGTTTGGCATACAAGCGCTGCTCTCTCAGCTTATTCAGCACGATCCTCAAGTGCTAGGCATGCTCCTCTCTACTCCTAGAGTAGACCAGGATATCATCTATGAAGACGATCACACACGTGTCCAAGTGCTCTCGGAAGACATTATTCTTCAACTTCATGAAGGCAGCCGAGGCATTCGTCAGTCCGAATGGCAAGACTACAAATTCATAGTGCCCATAACGTGTCCGGAAAGCCATTTTCCTTACGTCCTCCTTCGCAATAGGAATTTGATGATAGCCTGACGCTAGATCAATTTTCGAGAACCACGACGCTCCTTGCAGCTGGTCCAACAGCTCATCGATTCGTGGAAGCAGATACTTGTTCTTGATCGTCACCTTGTTGAGTCCTCGATAGTCAATACACAGCCTAAAGCTTCCGTCCTTCTTCTTCACAAACAGAACAGGTGCTCCCCATGGCGAGTTGCTCGGTCGGATGAAGCCTTTGTCAATTAGGTTCTCTAACTGCCTCTTTAGCTCAACCATTTCTGCTGGTGCCAGGCGATATGGAGCTCGAGACATAGGGGTCGTCCCCGGCTCTAGCTCGATGGTGAAGGCGTCTTCCTGGGTTAGCGGCGGACCTCGTAGTGGTTCAAATACATACTCATATTCTGCCACTACAGGTATATCCCTGATCTACGGCACCTCGGCTTCCTTAACTGTGGTGATGGTGGCCAGGAATGACTCGCTCCCTTTTGTTATTAGCTCCTCTTGAGCAGCATGGATATGACCGGTCTCCCGCTATTCGTCCTAATACCCTGAAAGATGACATCTCTTCCTTCTCTAGGGATTAAAACTCTTTTCTTCTGACAATCCAGGTTTACTCCGTAATGGTCAAGTCAATCCATTCCTAGGATCACGTCGTAGCGTCCTATCTCCATCTCTACTAGGTTGGCTGCAAACTCCTCTCCTCCAAGTATGACTGGTACGTCTAAGTAGATTCTGGTAGCTCCAAGTCTCTCTCTGCCTACTGTTTCTACCCTTCCATTCCTCGGAATGAACTGACCTTTAAAGGTCCAGCACTTTGCCATCTGCGGTCTCACAAAACTATTTGTGGCTCCAGAATCGAACAAAGTGTAAGCTGCCCGACCCCCCAACGAGAGCCGATCCTACAAGGTTTCACGACCTTAAGTGTCCTAACTCATTCACAAACTTAAACACTAACACGCAAGCACACAACATTGAAAAGGAAAAGGTGGGGTGGTGCACTTATCGAAGATCGAATCAACTCTCTAAATGCCTCTTGGGACATACATGCTTGATTGGCTACACAAGAACATTGACTCTGCTCAACCTGCAGTCTTCGATGACAACTATCCTTCACAACAAGGGTTAAACTAAAAAACAAGCTCGTTAGGCTTTATTTTGAACCAGAAATGCAATAACGAATAAGGAGCGGCTCAGGTGGCATGGTGTTCTTTTCCTTTTCTCAAAACTTCCCAACCCCAAAAATACTTTAAAACATGAAAACCATTTGAAAACCGATTCACGAAAACTTTTCTACTTAACTGTCTCCCAGGTCGGAACCGGTCTGACACAAACTTTGAGCTCTGATACCAAAGTTGTAACATCCGTCCCTTACTTCCAGGACATGGCATGCTATGACTCTATCTTAGAGTCCACGCAACAACGGATTAAGTCCCAAGGATCAACTTTATTAAACTTAAACAACTTCAATCCATAATCGGTCTCAAATAACTCACAACCAAAGCCAAATCAACAACTAAAACATTTGAAGTAGAGAATCAGTGCAAAACATTAAAACAAAGAAAAACCATGTTGATCCCAAAATAACACCGCATGCTCATCCTGGTCTCTAGCTACTCGCCCTGCTCACCTGAAAGGGGGGCAAATGGGAAGGGGAAAAGAGGGGTGAGTTACAGGGGAATCACTTAGTGAGGTGGTGGATTGCTAACAGCGCAGCCCGAAAGTCTTGCTTATCCAAACACCCACTAATATATTAGAACTAAACACACAATCATGACACCTAATGTACCCAAAGAATCAAACAAGTTCCTAGATGCACATTAAATGCACCAACCAGGTTTTGCCATACAGGACTTCCCACATGCCTTTTCGGGTCTTCCACCAGCTCGTCAGCCACTCATACGATGCCCCGATCTACACGAGCGCACCGTACCTCAAGCACAAACAACACAGAGACCCAGTACCCCGATCTACACGAGCGTACTGTCTTTTCCTACAACAATAACTATAATAATCCTAGATCTAACAATCAACAATCACACAAAAGGAACAATCAACAATCAAGACTCCAATCAGGACCAAACGACGCGAGAAACCTAGGCTATTATTAGATGAGAGTCAAGCTAAGGGAAGACGTGAGATCACGCAGTAGCTCCTCACCTTGGCCTTAAAAAATCGATGAATCTAGGTGTCTGAAAGGTAGATCCGGTCTCCGGGAAAACAGATCTGAATCCTGAAGAAGTTTAGTGTTCAGATCTAGAGAAACAGACAAATCCTAGCCAGGAATTTTAATCAAACAAGAGCACGGAAGGAGACACAGTCTATACCTCAGGGATCTAAGCTACTGACGGCGAAGAAAACGATGAAAAGCTTAAGATTCACGAATACGGAAAGACGGACGGATCTCGCGGTGGCCTCTCCTCCTCGTGGTTACCTCCGGCGGCGGCTCACGGCGGGAAGAAGACGACGGCGGCGGTGGCTGGTCGGCGGCGGCGGCTCACGGCGGGAAGAAGACGACGGCGGCGGTGGCTGGTCGGCGGCGGCGGGCTGTGAGCTGGTCGACGTTGGCTGGTCACTTCTGCAGAGCTCCGCTGTGTTTTTCTGATGCTCTAATTTTGTATCCCTATGAGTCCTTTTAAAAGGAAAAGAAGAAGGCACCTCCTCAAAACCTTATGGACCTAGGATTTCATGTGGGCTTTCATTAAAACATTGGACCTTAGGACCCGGGATGTTACAATACTATCTTTTATGGTATCAGATCAAATTCTCTAAATTCCAAATTAAAAAAAAAATTTCCTTTTGTAGTCTTGAAAAATGAAAAAATGGAAGAGGTATGGTGACGAAGAAGAAAGAGCAGATGAGGATAATGATGCTTCAAGCTTCTCGGTTCATGTGGTTTTGTGTCCACTTGAGTCATAAAAGAAAAAAATTATTATGTTTTTATGTATTTTTTTCCTTCAACTTCTTCAACATTTAATTTGAGATTTTTATTACAATCGTTTGGTCTTTACGCTTGGTGCAAAGTTTATGAAGTTTTCTTACAGACTTTTTTACAATTTAGATTTGTTCACAAGTTATCAATCGTGTGTATTACTTTTACCAATATCCGTTCAAATCTTATATCAATTCATCAATTGTTCATACGCGATTCGCCCACGGATCTTTTCCCTCATAAAATCATCTAAAAATCTAGATGTGGATTTTGGTATCCACATTTTGGCGTCGCCTGTGGAGGAAAGAGTCATCGAATCCCTCACTCTGTAGCTAACGATGGATCTCGTCGTTCAAGATTTGGATCGAAACGACGAGCCTTGGCTCACCGAACGCTAGCGGCTCAGGTTTTTCGATCCCTGGGCCGCCTCGTACCAAAACTCATAACGAATCTCGACCCTTAGAAGAGACTCAACCTAATTTCAGAGATCGGTTCGTGCTTTTTCATATGCCTATCGATAATACGGACAAGAAATCATGATCCTTAGAAAAACCTAAACGACAGGTACATGCGAGACCTCGACTCTTGGTCTCAGCTCAGATAAGGTCTTGACCCAGCTTTCTAAGAACCGGCAGACGATGTTGCTTCTGGTAAATATACTTTGAATAATGAGCGGTTGGTTCACCTCACAAATGTAGAAATATCAACGTCAAGTCTCCAAGCCTGGGCGAAAGGCTCTTGTGAGATCTTAACCTCAAGACCCCAGCGAGCCTGAGCGAAAGGTTCCTGTGAGATCTCTACCTCGGGTCTCCAGCGAGCCTGAACGTGAGGCTCCTGTGAGATCTCTACCTCAGGTCCCTAGCGAGCTTGAACGAGAGGCTCCTGTGAGATGTCTACCTCAGGTCCCCAACGAGCATGAGCAAGAGACTCTTGTGAGATCTCTACCTCAGGTCCCCAACGATCCTGAGTGATAGGCTCATGTGAGATCTCGACCTCAGGTCCCCAGCGAGAGGCTTTTGTGAGAACTCCACCTCAGGTCACTAACGAGCCTGAGCGAGAGGCTCCTGTGAGATCTTAACCTCAGGTCTCCAGCGAGCCTAAGCGAGAGGCTCCTGTGAGATCTCGACCTCAGGTCCCTAGAGAGCCTGAGCGAGAGGCTTCTTTGAGATCTCGACCTCAGGTCTCCAGAAAGCTTGAACGAGAGGCTCATGTGAGATCTCGACCTCAGGTCCCTAGCGAGCCTGAGCGATAGGCTCCTACGGAATCTCAACCCCTGGTCCCGACCTCACATCAGGTCTCGACCCAACTTTCTGAGATCCGTAAAATGACGTTGCTCTTGGTTAATAAGACTCAGGACAACGAGTTGTTGGCTCATCAACTAGCATCTTAAAAAGAACAATATGATCATCAGATCAAGGAGATTTCGGGGTCATTGGTTCATTTGATAAGACCTCCACCTCACCAACCCCTCTTTTCCTCTTGGTCGCATGAAATTCTCTCATGTCAGCGGGACACCTAGATATCAGGGACCCCCATTTGGGACTCTTTTTTAGGAACAACATGCACGTTGTTCCTCCAGTCTCCTTGTCATGGGAACCAACATGGCCAGTACCAACACCACGCCTGCACAGGTACGTCTAACAATACATGATAGGTAGCTAATACAATACCTAACTGGAACCATGTACAATACCTGACAGGAATTTGATACGAAACCTGACCAGAACCTGGTACGATACCTGAGAGGTTCCTAGTACGATACATGACCGGAACCTGGTACGATTATGGCCAGAACCTATTACGAGAGCTGACAGGAACCTGGTACGATACATGACCAAAAACTTGTACGATACGTGACCAGAACATGGTATAACACCTGACCGTAACCTGGTATGATACCTAACAGGTATCTAATGCAATACGTACTAGAACATAGAATGATACCTGATAGATACCTGACCATAACCTGGTACAATACCTGATAATTACCTAGTATTCTCTCCTCCTCCACCTGCTTCAAGATGTGGTGAGGAAGCCTTGGTCCCTGTCAATGGGGGACATTAGCCTCCATCCACATGATTCAAGTGCCATCTGCCAATCCCATGATGCAGACACGGCCTGTGAAAGACTCAGGATACCATAATAGACTTACTCGCTTTCATCCGTTAGGTACCTAGCAATATGGCTCCACTTACCAATAGGAACGCCACTCTCCACTTACTCGATCTCTCTCCAACAAGAGCAATCTCAAGTTTTCCGCAGGTACATGGAAAGAACTAATGCTGCTCTTCAAAAGATGAACGCTCACGTCCATAAAGCCATGAGCTCGGATCCTCAAATCGAAATCAGAATCGAAGAGACTCGAGGAACTCCGTTTAGTGATCGAATCGCGAATTCGTACATTTGAGATACGAGAAAAATTTGCATCCCCGAGTACGACGGAACCTCGGACCCGAAAACGCATCTAAGAGCCTTCAGGCTAGCCATCATTAAGGCCCTCGAATGATACTCAGGTCTCGAACCAAACTCACTCAACAACTTCGATCAACTAACCAACGCTTTTATTAAGCAATACTCGACCCACATCAAAAAGCAGACTTCTGAGGCAGATCTCTGAAAGATTAGACAAGGAGTCGGGGACACGCTCAGGGTTTATATAGATAAATTCATAGCTATGAGAATCAAACTCTCGAACCCTAACGACCAGGTAGCCGTTGAGGCTCTACGAAGATGTCTTTATTATAGATCTGAATTATAGTCCGAACTGACAATTAATCCTCCTCCAATGATTGACGATGCAATACATAGAGCATCCCGATTCATCACCTTGGAAAAGGAAACCGCAACCTTGGTTAAGATTCATAAGAAGCCTCAGAAGCCTCAAAAGGTTGTATCCCGAGATTTCAAGGCACCTGCCAAAAAGGGTAACCCTCGAAACAATCAAGGACATGGCGAGCATTCTTATGTCGTTGACCAAACACAACAAGAGAAACATGTTGGGTTAACAAGTAAAGCCCCCAGGAATAAATCCTACGACGAGAACAAATTTTGTTCTTACCATCAAAAGAAGGGTCATTCCACAGAGGAGTGTTGGGACCTCCAACGTTAGCTAGCTGTAAAATTCACAACTGAGAAAATAAAGGATGTGGAGCTCAAGACGGAAGCCTCATCCCCGAAACGGGACAAGTCACCTGAAAAGGAAACTAGCTCTCCACCCCCCAACTCCCAAGAAAAGAGCTTACATGATCCTCGGAGAGCTCCCTTTCGGAAAGAGCCTTCGAACATGTGTGCAACCGCCTCTCCCCATAACGACGATAACTACTATGTTAAAAAAGACTCAAAACACGTAGGCTTCAAGTACAAGGATATATTGCATCCTCGGAGGATTCGACGTCTACCGAGACTCTGTCAACTCAATCAAGGGTCACTTGCGTAAGGCTGAGTCAAGTACACATACAAAGCCTTCCACCCAGAAACCTAATAAAAAAACTTCCTTCTGGGAAAGCGATACATAAGATCTCAATAAACCACACGATGACACCCTTGTCGTCACACTTAATGTCTGAGGGTACGAGGTACCTAAGCTGATGGTTGACACTGAAAGCTCTATTGATCTTATTTTATATAACGCCTTGAACGGGATGGAGAAAAACGACTACGAGATTACATGACAGAAAGCTAATCTCGTAGGCTTCTCTGGAGAAACAACTACCTCTTTGGTAATTATCAAACTCCTAGTCATCACTTGCGGAGACATGAAAATGATGAACTATGTGGTAATAGATCTCCAAGCCCCCTTTCACGTGATCATGGGGAAACCTTGTATCCAAAAAAATAAGACGGTGGCATCTACCTACCACCAATGTGTAAAATTTTTGACCCCTGATGGGATAGCTACCTTTCGAGTTAGTCAGGAAGTGTCTAGGATCTTCTATCTGGAAAGTTTCTAGATCCTTAAGGAATCTACCCAATAGCAATTTCAGATCCAAGAGGAGCATGCAATGCAGCAAAATATGTGACGTCCCCAAAGGAACCACCCTGAGCAAGTTTGTATTGACAACGCTCTCCCCGAACGATGTGTAGGCATCGGGTCAGATTTACCCCCCGAAACTAAAAGGGGACTCATAGACTTTCTCTAAGACAATGTCAGAATCTTTACATGGTATATTGATGATATGAAAGGAATCGACCCAAGCGTAACAACATATAAGCTTAACATAGATCCCACGTTCAAGTCGATTAAACACAAAACGTCGAAAGCTTGGACACGAGAAGGCTCAAGCAGTTAATGACGAGGTCGATCGACTAATGAAAGCAGGTTCCATTCGGGAGGTCCACTACCCCGACTGGCTTGCTAACCTAGTTGTGAGTAAAAAGAAAACCGGGAAGTGGAGGATATGCATTGACTTCATTGACCTAAACAAGGCATGTCCTAAAGACAGCTTCCCGTTACCTCATATTGACTGCTTGGTTGAGGCCACGACAGGTCATCAACTATTGTCCTTCATGGACACTTTCTCGATATACAACCGGATAATGATGGATCATGAGGATCAAGAGAAAACCGCCTTTATAACAGAACAAGGCACCTATTGCTATAAAGTAATGCCCTTCGACCTGAAAAATGTTGGGGCAACCTACCAAAGACTCGTGAACAAAATGTTCGCTCAACAATTTGGAAAGACTATGGAGGTATATATCGACGATATGTTGTAAAATCTACAAATGGAAAAGACCACATCGCTCATTTGAAGGATTGCTTCGATGTCCTCAACATATATAAAATGATACTTAATCCTACCAAGTGCATTCAGAGTAGCTTCTGTGGAATTCGTAGGCTACCTAGAGACTGAATGAGGTATCGAAGCTAACCCGAAATAAATAACTGCCTTCCTAGAGATGTTGTCACTTAAGACTATCTCGGAGGTACAAAGACTAACTCGACGAACCGCCGCCTTAAATTGATTCAGTTTCAAGTCTACTGACAAGTGCCTCCCATTTTACAAACTCCTAAAGGACAATAAAAGTTCTTATGGGATGAGAAATGCAAGGACGCTTTCAAACAAGATGGATCATCTAGGCGGTACGACTGACGTCGAAAAACTCATAAAGGTACGAAACAAAGTACAAAAAATACGATCATGAAATGCCATGAATATAAAAAAAATTATTACTACTAAATACTCTCACAAAGTCGAACTACGTTAGGCTTGATCCCTTGATAGGGTACGTAGACAGCTCTGCATAATGAGTTCAGCCCCCATCTTTTAAATCACTTTGTGTGTCATTCAAGAGATGAACACATCTGAATGAACAACCAAAGGTCAAAGACCTTCGCCACCCGGAAATCGGAAACTAAGAGACATCACTTACTTTAAAATATTTCATGATGATAAAACATCTACATGGCAAATCAAATGTCTTAAAATCTTATTATCTTTTTCAGGCTCCCAGAAACCTGATATTAAAGGTCTTAAAATCCTATCATCTATTTCAGATTTCCAGAAACCTGATACTTCAAAGGTTTTAAAATCTTATCATCTTTTTTAGGTTTCCAGAAACCTGATACTTCAAAGATCTTAAAATCCTCTCACTTAAGTACAGGTTCTCAGAAACCTGATACTTATAGGTCTTAAAATCCTATCATCTATTTCAGGTTTCCAGAAGCTTGATACGTCAAAGGTATTAAAATCCTCTCTCTTAAGTATAGGTTCCCATAAACCTGATACTTATAGGTCATAAAATCCTATAATCTATTTCAGATTCTCGGAAACCTGACACTTAAAGGTTCACAGAAACCTGACACTCAAAGGCCCTAAAATCCTATTATTTATTCCATGTTCCCAAAGAAATATGATGCTTGATCGAAGGTCTTGAAAACTTATCATCTATCTCAGCTAGAAACATGATACCCACTTAGACGTCTAGAGAACTTGAACAACCCGACGCAAAAATACAAAGGAACCAAATTCCTATTGGAGCCTACACCTTCCAAACGATCCCTCGAGATGGGATCTCAAGCAGTTTTTGAGGTAGCCTCAAGAAAACATAAAGGCCAGGTGAAACCTTGACCTCAGGCACCTGGACCTCGGCAGCAAAACTCATACTTGCATATGGGAGTATTTGGGTAACCCAAATGAGTTATAAAGTAAAGATACTTGACATTAACATAGATAACAAAGTCTATAACCAAAATAAGACATGAAGTTATCGATAGGTGAATGAATAGATATCAATATCTGAGATCTGGTATCGCATCCGAAACCTCGGAACCTCACACCGAATGTTGGGGGCAACTGTTGGACCCAAACCCCACGTTCAAGGGATTTTGTTGAAGAAGCAAGAGGAGCCGAGTCAAATGAGCGGTTGTGGACTTCTAAATTCGTGGTGGGGATCTCGGTATGGTTAATGAAGAGATTTAGAAAAGCAAGTTCTTAAAGAATTTTATCTTAGGTAGTCAACATAATCATTATGACATTATCTTATTCAATCTTCTTTTTTTTTTTGTCATCAACCTAGTGGCTTAGTAGTTCCCTGAAAAGGGCATCACCCCGGGTTCGAACCCAGGTAAGTGAGCTTGGCCAACAGAGGTGGTAACCACTGTACCACTTGTGCCGCTCCTTATTCAATCTTCATCTTCTTCTTTTTTTATTGATCCAAGACTGTTCATACACATAAACTTTAACAAAAATATTTTACTCTTTATTTATTGTCTTGGTCAAATTTCTTGTAATCATCGACATATTTCAATGATCGAGATCATCAATTTTTTATTCGATTCGTGTGTAATACTTTTATCAATATCCAAATCTTCTATCAATTCATCAATTGTTCATACGGGATTCGCCCACGGATTTTCCCTCATAAAACTAATCTAAAATTCTAGATGTGGATTTTGGTAGCCACAATCACATATAATTGAAAACAATAAGAACAAAGTACACTTACGTCAGTTGAAACGAAATCAGAATCTTACAACAAAATCAGAAGCTTCTTCTAACAATCTGTGAATGAGAACAAGAGAGGACAAAGAGATCAGATAATTTTTTTTTTTAATAAGCAACTAGTTATTGAAAGCATTCTGAGCAAACACGAGAGAGAAACGAGAGTCAATACCTGAATGCAAGGTCCTAGTGCAACGATTCGCAGAAGCTCGTGATTAGAGAGAAAATCAGAATTTCAGGATTTGGAGTCTCTGTTTTTGGGTGGGTTTATTTTTGATTTTAGGTTAGGTGGTTATTACTCAGTTTGTACTTTTGGTTTATGAATTTATGGTCTGCTCTAACTGATATCATACCTGTTCTGTTTTCATAATGATCGAACCGAACGGCTGTAAAGTTTGGCTTTGTGTGTACATAGATGTTCATATTTAGTAGTGTAGAGCGTTAGCTAGAGGTTCAAAGTTTGTTTAGATAGAACATAACCTGATAGTTTTCGTATGGATCTAACTTGTGCACCTAATAACATTAGATGACAAAGAAAAGTTTCATTTGGAAACTAATGAAAGTTTTATGATTCTCTCTGGTAAATGAAAACACAGAAGAAAGAAAACTTCATAAGCTTTTCTAAACCGCATCTTATCGTGGACAAAACAATCATTAGATTTTGTTGAAATATCCCTATTCCAGAAACTTGGTTCAACTTCACCAATCTTGTCTGAGGATCTTCTCTGCTCTCCACGCGATCTGAATTAAACCACAAGACTATCACACCCCAGACAGAGAAGAAAGACAAAATCTGTTAAAATTCAGAGGTAGAGGCTGCAAGGAAGACTACCTGAAATGCGGCCAGTGACCCTCGTCGCCTATCTTTTCATTCTATACTTCAACATTAAAAACCCAACCTCAAAAGCATCTTATAGGAAACAGAAGAATCATGGTACTGCGTGCAGATACGAAATGATTAGAATTTCATTCACCATCAGATAGATAACTCACTGACAGTTTTCTGGTGCAGAGGAGCACGTGCTGTGCACAGCATGGGACGAGCATCACCGTGATGACAGTTTGAAAAGGCTTAGAGAAATACACATCACGTCTGGACCTTCTCATCGAGATTGTTCTCTTTTGTTAGGAACTGAAGAATTGTGCCCCGGACAATCCAGGCAGTTTTCTCAGGTTCTTGTTCCGATGGCATAAGAGGAACTTGTGTTCCATCTTCAAGTTGCACACCGTACACAAATGGCAATCTAAGAGACAGAAAACTATCAGGTGGTAAAATCACTGGACAGCCAAGGCCGAACTGCAATTTCTGTTCACGGTCGGGGATGGAGGGATGTAGGCACGACTCCTGAATTAAAGATAATGTCAGCGGTTAACACAATCAATAAAATATATCGACCAAATAAAAGGTTAGAGCAAGAAAATGAATAGATTCAGATCTGATACAATCGCTGCACACAAATAATACATAACTATGACCCGTCACTATAAATATCTTATCAACATGTAATTTAGTTTGAGGTGAAGATAATTGTCTCCTGCTTTTGACATACGACCATTCTGTAAGACATTCATTACTTCACCCAAGCAACAAACTTAAAACAATTCTAAATATGAAACTCATGAAAAATGCTCTCAGATTGTGAAAAAGTACCTCAAAATTTATCACTGGACAGGTTGCCAACACTACGGGAAAATGAGGCGTAACCTGGAAGCAAAAAGTTTGCCATAAGAAAGTTTACTAAAATAGCAGCTTCGTATTCCAAAGTTTGCAATTTAACTTGAAGAAAACAAACAGGGCATATGCCTGCGATCATTGAAAAACGGATCTTCATGTGCATACAATAAAAACGGAAAAGTGGCTTGTGTATTCTTTATAACTTGCTATGTATCAATCAAAATTTCATGTGATATGAATTATTGTCAGCACAATTAAAAAGCAAAACTAAGACCCTAGGTATGGCTTCATTTTCATTGTCATCCTAAGGAAACAAAATGAAAAGATTTTTGAATGACTGCAAAGAGTTTTCAAAGCAAAAACAAAAACGGTTCATTCAAAAAAAAGGAAAAAATTGCTACTTCCATATCTTACCAGAAAGATCCTTTGAAGCTGTGATATTGTACCCGCATACATGATATTTGAAGAATCTTTCTTCCCAAAAGCAACTGAGCAATGTGGGCATTTCATAAATATCGGCAAGTGTCTGTTCAACATAGAAAAGGCCACCCCATAATCATCAGTGCTATTAACGATGGGTTCAGTATCACCTGAAGCCCTATTACTTTTTCTTCCAGGAATAGTATTATCTTTCGAGACCATTTGATCTGACCTGTCCATGTTTTTCATCCTATTCATTCCAGAAGTCATCCTATTTGACTTTCGGCGGCCTTTTCCATATACAATACTTTTCGGCGGCCTTTCTGCAAAATTATTATCTAAATGTTCTTCAGGGACGGAGTATGAAGGGCCGAGGTTAGCAAGATGCTCTGAATTCAGTAGGAAGCGATGACCATGGGGGCACTCGTGCTCAAACCCTATATAAGCAATCAAAGGCTTCTGCATGGGTTTTGACATTACCTTTTCAGCAACTTTCACGTTTACTGGCACAACATTCCTACCATTTTGCAATGTAAGGTCATCGACTGTTGCAAAGATTTCCTTATCACGGGAAATGTCCTTAGACTCTTGACATTCTTGATTACAAGAATCATCAATGCTCTCTTCAATCTGACAATTCCAACTCTTTTGCTTGACGACCTTAGCCAAGGCGGGAAGAGGCTGCCTGCTAGATTGAAGAGGAGGAAATGATAAATCTGTACTCTTTGATCCAGCAACAACCTCGGAGAAAGGTTTTCTCATTAGTAAATTGGGAAGACCTCTACCAAAACTAACTTTCTTGCTACCATTATCAACAGACTGCTCACGAGTTACTCTCGCAGCGGTGACCGGTGCAGAATCAATATTAGTTCTGCTTGTCCTAGTCATGGTTACATTTGATCTAGATATAGAAGCTTTCTCTGAATCCGTATTTTGAAAACCATTTGGAGCATCATCTTTCAGCGAAGAGAGTACCAATTTTATAAGGAACTTTTGGATAGCAGAAAACCCACTTTGAAGCAAACCTTTTGAGGGATCATAGTATCTCGAATCACCAACTCGAACAAAACTCCACGATGATGATTTTATAGGGCCTTCATGTGCTATTTCAGGAAGCTTAACACAGGGAAGAAGTTTGTCACAGTCTGGAAAGCAGTTGAAAGAAATATTTGCCGAGTCAAAATCAAAAGGATCACCACGTAATCTTCGTGAACGGCCACAAGCACATGCGTGAAGAAAAACATAGCCACTGGAATGTGACTTGACTTCCGCCCCAGGGATAAATTGCTCGTCCACCATATTGTGCCTCTGGAGCAGACACGGTTTACCAGTTAAACTGGTAGCATCACACAGCTGCCTCCCGGATTCCCATATGCATATGCACTCATCCTTTAACCTCTCTGTGAAAAGCTGCACTGAGGGTCCTCTTACCATTGAACGCAAAGTATGTAAAGCCTTTTGTAGGTGTGTTTCATGCACTAAAGTAGGATAGCAAGCCGGAAGATCTTTCAAATACATGTCTTTTGCAGCTGGGAAGGCTCTTTCACACCATAAGGATGAAAACTTTAAATTCAGACCTTTTCCACTTACCAACAAAGAGACAGCAGTATCCAGAGTCTCTCCGCCTGTTGATGACCTTGCTTCATCTTTCACAGGGGACATGTTTCTTTCATGAGATTTCTTCTTGCCAAGATCAATTTCATCAGTAGACACAATTTTTGCAGTAATAATTCCATCTAGAATCTGATGGCTGCCAGAGAGCCATTCATCTAACTGAGGCAACAGTCGAGCACTATACGTTTTTCTGGATGAAGTTGACGCAGCGGCTGCCGCTGCTGCAACTGCGACCATTCCCACCCCAGCACTACTTGAATTAGCAGCCAATCCTCCTTTACCCCTTAAAATATCAGAGCACCTGTATATGAACTCTTTCACACATAAAACATCTTCTTTGGTAGACATTTGGCAGTTGTTTTCAAGCAAAAGAGAGTCTGGATTAGCTTTTCCATTTAAAACATCATCAACAAGAGAAGTGGCAAACTCCAAAGCTCCTCCTTTCTTATTTGTAGACCGGTCTAAGAGAACAACAGCCTTTGATGCATCAAGCGAAAATAGAGGTGAAGCACTCGAAATGTTTCCACTTCTCGAACCTACACGATTGATATCAGAGCCTGTGAGGGTTCTACATTTTTTGATCAAGAACCTAATTTGGGCTTCGAGAGATGATTGCAATTTCTTCCTCAATCCCCCTTCATATTTACTTCCTGGGCGAGATAAGACAACTACAGAACCAGAATTTTTTGTTGGTAACTCTGACTTGGTAAGCTTTCCTGCGTTCACAGACTGATCACTAACAGATGAAGTGGTTGTAGAACCATCTACACTGAAACTGGACTTTGACATGTCAGAGAAATTATCCAGAAAGACAAACAATGTAACAGGATTACACTGTCCAGGGAAAAGAGAAGTGTAGGAGCCTCCACCAGATTTGAGAGACACAGACGAAGCACCACGACTTACAATGCCCCCACCTCTTGACAAAACTGAGCGTGGTTGTGGAAAAGTATGCAATGATGAATGTGGTCTTGATGTCAAAGGTAAAGCTGCTTGAGATCTAACATATGGGGCTAGAGCTTGTTTTGAAGCTTGCAAGATCCTAAATTTCTTCAGGAGCCGGGTATCAAAGCGTGACCCCTCCTGGATGTTTATGATAACATGGCAAACCTGCAAGTATATCCTTAAGAAACTGAACAAGACAACTTCTCTTACCAAACCAAGATGCCTACTCTTGTTTTTTGTCCTTGCTAACTAAGGTGTCTAAACTAGTCAAAGATAAACCAACATAACCCACATTGTATTCCCAGCTAAAACAATTGTCAATGTCCTAAGTCAAGACGCAGAAAGAATTCAATAACGCCACTCTGCTAGCAAGTTCCGTGACATCGATTATGATTAAGGAGAAAATGAAGTGTGATTTTCATGGGAAGAAAACTCACAGAAAACATGAATAGCAAACCCTGAAGATCACCCAACTCTCGTTGCTCCAGAAGGGAATCAAAACCCGATGCAGCATCAAGAGCAGGGCAGAGAGTCGGGGAGAAATGGACGAAGACGATTCCTTTCTCCTCATCGTGGTAATAGCTAATCCTCCGGAACCTAAACCACTCGCGAGCTTCCGCTTTATTGATGGTAAGGATCTTGTGCGTATTCCCAGAACCGAAGGTGTTGCTGTCAACAATCTGGTTGATGAGCTGCGATGAATCGTCCGGTCTTCGTGAGAGGAAACCCACCACAACGACTCCGTCCGAAGGGAGCTGTAAATTTGAGGTAGATGGGAACCGACGCGGATCCTGAGATATCGGTTGCGGAGAAGAACACACCGGCCGGCGGATTAAGCCGGGGACGGGAGGTGGTTGAGGGAAATTCATGGCGGAGCTGTGTTGTGACAGCTCTGAGTTTGGAGGTTTTGCCTTTTGTTTCAACGAGTTTCGATGAGAGAGAGACGCGATGAATGGGTAAAGCTCACTTTTGGGCTTTTGTTTTGGATTTACGCAATGGATTTACGCATTAGAGCGGTGAGTCTCTCAATATAACATTTTTATATTAATATTTTAATATAATATAATTTTATAGTTTAATTTTGGCAATTCTCAAATATAGCACATTTTCTCATTTTCTGGACACACTTAGCATGTGTCTTAGAGTTTTCCACGTGTAGCATTTTTAAAATATTAGAATGACCATTTTACCTCTGACCATTTTTAAAATGTGGCTTAGGGTTCTCATTTTCCTAAACCCTAAACACTAAACCCTAAACCCTAAACTCAAAATTATACAGGGGTATTTTCGGTATACTGTGTGTTAAATATGCTAGGGTTGGGAATTTTGGGCTTGTATGCTACATGTGGCCCAAAAACACAAAAGTGTGCTATCTAAGGGAATTTCTCTTTAATTTTAGTAATAAAAAAATATTGAAGACCTATAAAAATGTTACACATTAAAAGAGAGTCTCTTAACAAGAGACTAGAGTCTCTCAAATGAGAAACTCTAGTCTCTTGTTAAGAAACTCTCTCTCCTTTTTAATTTTTTATTATTATTTTTTTGAGAAACTCATGTTAAGAGCTCCCCAATGGGGATGCTCTTAAAATTTAGAATGGTTGATTATTGTGTTACTTTAATAAATTAAATAACTAACAAAATTGTTTTTTAGAGAAATTATTTTATATACCACGTAAGTAAAGTTTTTCTTTCACATCTACAACACACATTAATTTTTTTCATAGTTACAATTTAGTTAACATTGTGACCATTTTGTCCTTCAATTAATAAACACTATATATATCGATGGCTAGAACGAGAAAAAGAAAATCGCTGATCTCATTGCCGATTTTGTCTCTATCACCTCGATCAACCGCAGTTATTGAAGGCAGGAGACGCCATAAACGTCAGCCCTCATGCTACACCTTTAACTCTAAAGGAAGCAGCGAGAGAGAGAAAAGTGCTCTGAATCGAAGAAGATGATCGGAGGAGAAGGCGAATACGACAACACATCTGATAAGTGGATTATATGTTCAATGTTGATATGATCATCGATTCGGCAGTAGGAAAATCACAGCTACTTATTCTCTTCGTTGGAGACGAATTCAACATCGATTTTAAGGCCACTATCCGCGTCGAGTTGCAGACTCGTACCCTCCTTAGTTTCTTTACGACTTTTGAATTGAATTTCCACTGGATCTGTAATTATCTTGCTAAAAACCACTTTGTTTGATGTTTGACTAGACTTGTGTTTTGAGCGTAGATAAGAACTTACGGGTCCTTTTTGACTTGATCCTGAACTTATTAGTGTTAATTGAACCAATGTAACTTGCTTTCCATTCAATTCTGGTTTCTAAAAATGGTTCTTAGTATTCGTGACTTTGGCTTGTTTGGGCCTATGCAAATACAAAGATGTTACAAGCGTATATTATACAAGAGTTGTTGGTTCGATGTTTGTCTCTGAAATAGCTAAACATGAAACCTTTGAGCACATTCCTCGTTGTCTTGAAGAACTCATGTCACATGTCGATGAAAACACTGTCATCATCTTGTTTGGAAACAAGTCTGATCTTGAAGATCAAAGATATGTTCCCTCTGAAGACGCAGAAGAGTTTGCAGAGAAGAAATCACTTTTAAAACTTTGGTCATTGCTTCACATGTTATGTGCTAATATTGTCTTCTTAATTGATCACAGGTTGGAGAGAGTATGAGATCCTATTTTAGTTCTTGAATCATCAAAACGTATTAGTCAGTTCTTCTTAATGTTGTAAGAGACCCCCCCCCCCNCCCCCCCCCCCCAAAAAAAAATTGTTGTTCTTGAGTGTCTAAAATTGGCATTCTTTTTGATACAAATCTTTGCTTTCTTTGACTTGGAGAACACTAACCATTGAAAAGTGACTTTGAAAAATTTGTACATTAACCAAGCTTTGTATGTATTCGTTTTTGCTATTATATGATAGTTTTTTGAAGTATGATTCTTATAGTTTTTGTTTTCTACGGAATATAAAGGCATATTTGAGGAGAGGGACTACAAGAAAATCACTTGTATGGTACTAAGAAGTTGTTACAAGTAATTGTTAGGTTTAAGAACGTAAACTTGTGAACTTTAACAAATAACCCATATGGCAAAAGCTTTTCTTAATAGATATAGCAAGATCCGATTACACTTGATAAATGAGGTTCTAGAACGACAATGCTTCACTCCCTATCTTCTAGACATCCCTCAACAAAAGATCAACATTGATCCCAAGCTATGACACATCACTATTTAGCAACAATTATCAAGTCTAAGCCTCAAGAAGGAAATACAGTGAGTTTTTTTTATTTATAGTATTAGGGTGAGGAAGGTTGACACTCCCAAAGCCTCTTATTCAGCCAGAGTGTTTCATTCCTTAAAGTCAACTGCTACGCTGACTTCCTCTATTTTCATACTATGCATTCGGTTATGTGCTTCACTCTTCTTCTTCTTACGAAAATAAACCTGATGAATCGTATCAATATCCCCTCCTTTCAAACACAGCTTGTCCTCAAGCTAAAAAGAAGGAAACTCAAAATTGAATGTCAACATCCACGAACTCTCGTGATCGGGCAAATTCTTCCACTTGACTAAGACCTCCAACAAACCGTCAGTCGTATACTTGGTCTTGAGAACATCCTCAGGCAGCACCACTAACTCTCTTATATAAGAAAAGAAGCAGGTAATGGCGTCGCCTGTAAAACTTTGCCTTTTGCAGGTTTAAGTTGAGAAATGTGAAACACCGGATGGATTTTAGAGGAAGGCGGCAATTGTAATATGTAAGCAATTGTCCCAATCTTTTCAAAGACTTAAAAAGGATCGTAATACCTCGCAACCAGTTTCTGTTAAAGTCTAGTTGCCATAGTTTGTTGCCTAGACTGTCTGAGTTTCAAAAAAACATAAGAGCCAACTGATAAAGTCACTTCCCTTTTTTATCAGCAGACTTCTTCACTTTTTTGTTAAGCTTTCTCCAAACAACCTTTAATATCTACTAACATCTTGTCTCTCTCTTTTAACATAACTTGAACCTCAAAGTTCTTAGTAGAACCTTCTTCAAAAGGTAATAGAGAGGGTGGTTTACGTCCATACACCACCTTAAAAGGCGTGGTTTGTAATGTTGTATGGAAGCTTGTATTATAACAAGACTCAGCCCATGGTAAGAACTTACCCCATGTTTTTGGATGACCTGATGCAAAGAATCTTAAATATGTTTCAAGCAACAATTGAGAACCTCACTTTCGCCATCTGTTTGGGGGTGGTAAGTTGTACTATATTTTATCTTGATCCTAATAACTCCAAAGCTTGACGCTAAAGAGTGCTAAGAAATACTTTGTCTCTATCGGATATGATAGAAGCAGGGTAGCCGTGCAATTTAACCACTTTCTTTTTGAACTTATCAGCCACATCCTCTGCTGTGAAGGGGTGTTTCGGCCCTAAAAAGTGTCCCAGCCGAAGAAGGCAATTCCTTGATGAAATCCATTGTGATATGTTGTCATTTGTCTGGAATTGGAAGTGATTTTAAAAGACTCGCAGGTGAAAGCGTAGAATACTTATTGGCTTGACAAACATTGCATTCAGACACATAAGTCGTAATAAGTTCCTTCATATCCATCCAATGAAACAATTGTTGAATCCTCTTCAATATTTTGTGAATGCCCGAATGACCTCCTATCAAACTGTCATGAAAATCTTGCAAGATTAAGGGGATAAACACAGACTTTGCGGAAATCATTAAACGCCCCTTGTATCTCACTCAACCATCTTGTATAGAAAACCTTGCATTAGTGTTTGAACCATCTAGGATCTTTTTTCAACAACTGTAAATCTGAATCCTCATCAATTTCAGAAAATGTCTTGTAACTGAAATGCCTTAGGAATCACTAATTTCATCAACATATTCTAAACTTTCTCACTGTTTGAAATCATCATTTGAGATAATCCATCAACCGCCTTGTTCGCTACCCCAAGCTTATAAAGTATCTTAAACTTAAAGCTTAGTAACTTTGATAACAATTTATGATGTTCAAGAGGCACTTCTCTCTGCTCCAAAAAGTACTTCAGGCTGCGTTGATCTGTATGAACCACAAACCATCTTCCAAGGAGATAATACTTCCATTTCAGCACAACGATCTCAACAACCATCAACTCTCTTTCGTATTTAGACTTCAACTGTTCTCGTGGGGTCAAACCACGACTTAAATTTGCAATGAGCTGCTTGTTTTGCATTAGCACAACCCCATACCCGATCTAAACGCTTCAGTTTCCATGAAAAACTTAGCTAAGAAATCTGGAAGCTTAATAACTAGTGTAGAGCACATAGCCTCTTTCAGTTTATCAATAACCACTTGCGCATTAACAGACCACAAAAAATACCTTTATTGCGCAAATATGTCAATGGTTTAGCCAAGATCTCGTTACCTTTCACAAAACAATGACAATATCATGCAAGACCCAGAAACCCGCGTAACCCTTCCAAGTTCTTAAGTGTAGGCCACTTCTTCATTGTCTCAGTCTTTGTATCATTTATTGCCACTCCATTTTGTGTAATAATATGACCAAGGTATTCAACTTGAGTGTTTCCAAAATAACACTTTGCATTATCATATAGACTATTATCTTTGAATACCTTCAAAATTATTTCCAAATGTCGCAAGTGATCCTCCAAAGATGAGCTATAAACCAACACATCATAAAAAGACCAACAAAAATCATCATAGGTAAGGATTAGAAACATCATTCATCAAGCATGGAAATGTTGTTGGTGCATATGTCAAACCAAAAGGCATGACCAAGAATTCATAATGCCCTTGGTGTGTTCGTAAAGATGTCTTCTCAATGTCCTTCTCCTCCATCCAAATTTTATGTATCCTGAGCGCAAATCAAGCTTTGAAAAGATGCAAGCTCCATGTAATTAATATAATAGTTGATCAATCATCGGTATTAGATACTTATCAGGAATTGTTGCTTGATTTAGTGCTCGAAAGTCCACACACATTCTCCAAGACTGATCCTTCTTTGGTACCAAAAGCAAGGGACTGGGAAATGGACTATGACTTTCGCGTATTATTCTCGACTCCATATACGCGGATATCATTTGTTTTATGACTTCTTGGCAAGCATTTGGGTACTGATATGATTTCACTACTACAGATAAGACCCAAGGCTTCAAATATATCCCATGCTCATAGCCTCACATCGGTGGTAAACAATATGAGATCTAAAAGACCTCTGCAAACTACCCAAGTAGTTATCTGATATGTGGAACTAATATTTTCTTCTTCGGATCCTCAGATTCTAATGAGTGGAACTCAAGGAAGGAACCCTTATAGTGCACACTCGTAGCTGGTTGAAGACATTTCAGGGACACACCAAGTTCATTCAAGGAAGGGTCACCACGTAGAGTGATGTGGGATCAAGTTTTACCCCAGTTAAAACCTAGTTGCAAGTGTACAACATCTGTAATAATACTTAGAGATCCAATTCACAGAGACTAGAGTTTCACACTTAGGACCCACTGTTTTGGATTAAGCTAAGAATGAAATATGCAGGGAGTTTTGGGATTTTTTTTGGTTTTTATAATGTTTTAATTATGTAAAACAAAATTCTATTTTATATGTCAATTTACAAGGGATAGATCAATTATGAATATGAATCAGACAAGCAGAGTGTTTAACAAGCAAGCAAGATACTAAAATAAAATAGGGGCATAATGCTACGGTCTAGAACACAACCACCAATGTAGATTCTCTCCACTTCCGATGTTCGAGATTCTTTATCTAACCACCAAGGAAGATCGTCTTTTTGACAGCCTTGTAGTGTGTAAACACACATTAATTCGACCAAGAGTGATTGTTCATGATTCTAAGCCGATCTATTTTCGAAGCCTACTTAGAAAGGCTCATCAAATACTAGATCCAGTGGTAAGTCAAGCTTTTGGAATGCATACCACTATGAGCAAAGATGATAACATTATTGATAAAACCTAATCGATTGAAGATCTAATTCAAGCAAGCTATTAAACTCTATATTACCTATTGTCTAACATGCAAACTAGTAAAAAAAATATCATGTAAACATGAAATCATTAAGAACAACAAGCATTCATAATCATCAAGGGAGAGAGGAGAAGATAAAACGGAGTTTATGGAAGAATGAATGTTGTATGGATGATGAAGATGAATCTTTGAAGGCTACAAAGGGCACAACCCCTAAAGGTGTCGTCCCTGCCTCCTAGGACTATTATTAAACCCTAAGCTAATCCAACTCTACGAAATTAAGAGACTAAAAACATCTATATATAGTGCTTCTTCAATTAGGTCATAATTATGTAAAATTGGGCCCTAATACCTCATAATGTTTGTGGTTGTTTCCAAGGGTCTTGAGTTGATTTCTTAGGTTTTAAAAGTCTTGGAATAGATCTACTTGAGTCTATAGGATATATGGTTCAAAATCCCAATTGTCTTCCTTTTGTTTTGGCCTTTCTAGGCACCCTTCATCCTCGACACAACTGGACCAATCTTTAGTAAAATTGGTATAACTCTTGGCCTAGTGCTCCAAATGAGATTAAACCACTTGTAGGTGATAACTAATTCAATTCATAGCTCCTGTCCAAATTTCATCAAATTTCATTGAGGGCAAGGCTTTCGTCTTGGATGATACATGTGATGTTCAGAAACTGTCCACAAACTGGCTTTTGATCCAATTAGAACCATAAAGCTCCAAAAAGCATTTTTTGACCTAAAATGACTTAAAACACTATAACTGCAAGAAAACAACCTCCAATTGCATAAAGTTTTGTAAAAAAATTAAGAAAAACTATCAAAATTTGTAAGAAAAGTGGTAAAATAATGATGTTATCATAGAGTAAGCAATTGCCCTATGTAAGTAAAGCTTAATTCATGTGATTCCCAATCCATGATACAACGACCCAATGTGGGAAGCCATTGAACTCCCAAAATCAAATCAGCTCCTCCTAATTCGAGGGAGATCAAATCGCTGCAAAACTGTTGCCCTTGAAGGTGAAAACCCACTTTACGAAAAAACCCCAAACCAGCTACTCTGATTCAATTCTCCAATCAGTTGCATCGCTTCCCCCATCCGCGGTTTGAGAGCATCCTTCGCATCACTTTAGGGGTCACAAAATTATGTGTTGCCCCACTGTCAAGAATAACCACCACCTTTATCCTACCAATATAACCCATGAGCTTTGTTGTTGTCAATGAATCAACTCCCAAAAAGGCACTCAAAGAAATCTCCATTAATTACATATCTAGAGCCATATATTCTTCGTCTGTATCAATGAGATTCTCTTTCAATACCTCCGATTCAAACCCATTGATGACTGTAAGTACCTGCAACTCCCGATTTGGACACTCATGTTCACTCACCCACGATCCATCGCAACGAAAACAAATGCCTTTTCTGTGATTCTAATTTAGTTAAACATTTGTACAATTTAGTCTGGTTTAGGGAAAGGTTTGTAATGTGTTTCTAGTGTTTGAGCTTGACTTGATGTGCCATTCTTACTTATCCCAACCTGAGAAAGCTGTGTATTAGTTGTCTTTTGCAGCACAAATGCACCCTGTGATCTCCATTGAGAAGATGAATATTGTCTACGTTTAGAAAACTCCACTTGATTTTCATTATTCCAAGGTCTTTGATCACTTAAAACCTTGCACAAACGATTGGAATCAATATTAAGTACTGCCTCTTTATGGTCAACCAAACTTCTAAGAGCTTTAATCTTAATGATTTCCTGCATTTCTGGTTTTAAACCATTGTAAAACACATCTATCTTATGTTGTTTAGTCATATGAGGAACCACAACAGTTAATTCTTAAAATTCATTTATATAATCCACCGCCAAATCAACTTGTTTAATCCTAAACAAACATTTCTCAGGCTCTTCTTCAATAGTTGGAGTAAACCTCTTAATCATCCTCGAAATGAAACTTTTGTAAGATTGAATAGGATTTTTATCTTCTTCATTATTAAACCAATTTATAGCAGGGCCATCAAAACTCATAGCAACCATTCTCCCATCTAAGAAAACTCCCTAGTACGAAAGAAACATTCAACTCTAGATATCCATCCATATGGTTTAGAACCATCGAAAATAGGCATCTATACTATCCTCAAACGTTGTTCTCTTGTCTCCAACAATGTCTGTACACCCTGCAAAAAACCAAAAAAACAGCTGATCCATGTAAGGAACCGCAACAGAAGGTGGATCAGGAAGATCAATCGTAGATCCAACAACCTGTTTATATTTTCCTTTGTCATGGTATAACACATTTTAAATAGGCTGCAAGGTGTACGTCATCGTCGCCAGACTCTTCTCCAAACCTATTTCCATGGAACCCAAACGATGATCAAGAGTCGATGACGACTCTGATAACTTTTGATCAAGCTCGTGAATACGTTTTAGCAAGCTGATCATGGTTTTTCTGCATCGATTTGAGCTCATTCGAAAGTTCCATCACCGATCCATGAAAATCATGAGCAGAAAGGACCGACTCAGATGTAGATCCCATCAGAAATGATTGATCACTAGTCACACACCAATTTGATAGGTTTAAGAATGTAAAATTTTGAACCTTAACAAATAACCCATATGACAAAAGCTTTTCTTAATAGATATAATAACATCCGATTATGGTTGATAAGATGATGCTCTAAAACGACAAGGCTTCACTCCTTATCTTCTAGACATCCCAAAACAAAAGATCACCATTGATCCCTAGCTATGAGACATCACCATGAGCAACAGTTATCAAGTCTAAGCCTCTAGAAGGAAATATAATGAGTGTTCTTATTTATAGTATTAGGGTGGGGAAGATTGAAACTCCCAAAGTGATGCATAACAGGATGCTCAAGAGGCTGAACTGGAGCTGAGTGATAGTGAAGATGAGGAGAACTTGGACAATGGGCTGGAAAATTCGACTAAGGAGTTAGAAGAAGGATCCGATCCATTTATTCTATCTAACGGGCCAGTTACAAGATCTCAGACAAAGAGGCTTCAAGACCAAATTTCTTTATTGGTTTATTCTGAACCAAATCCGATTGAAGATCAAGAAGCAAACCAGGTGATAACCAAGTTTTCAAATCATACCGAGTTTGGCTTGGTTTGATCGAAATTTATAAGGCTTTTACTTGAGTTTTTAGACTTAAAATTTTATTTTAATTTGGGTCTGAAATTAAGCCCAATTTTGTTAAGTTTGGCCGAAAATTCCTTTTAATTTTGGAAGAGAATTTTCGACAAACCTAGGTTAGTTTTAGGGTTTTCTTTTCTTATTTAAGGCTTTCTAGATTCATTGTTTAGGGACAACCAATTTCGTAGCTAATGAAGTTTTCTAAAGTTTTTCTGTCTTCTGCTATCAAAAGTGAATCTCTGTTCTTCTTTGAACAACTCTGATTGCTGATAGAATTAATTATCCGAAAGCTAAACTTTTTTCTGCATCATATATAGAGTTAATTCTCTATATCTGAAACTTCTATCTCTTTCTTCCCCAATTCCATCGCATTCGACTTTGTCTTTCGCAGACTCTGTTTCAAAATTCAGTTCTGAAAGGTTCTGTTTTCCTGTTTCAGAGATCTTGGGTTGCATCAAGTGGTATCAGAGCAATCTGAAACTCGAAAACTTGATCATCTATGCGAAATTTTTTTCGATTTTTGGGGTTAATTTTTCGGTTTTTCTTTTTTTTTCTTTTCTTAATTTCTGTTTACTTCTCCAGGGTTTTCTTAAATACATAGTTAGTTTTCCTTAAGTTTTCTTACAAAAAAAAGAAGTTAAAATTGTCTCGGTTTTAACAAAAAAAAAAGCTGAAGAGAAATCCAGCTAAAGAAACTTCTAGAAAAGCTTTAAAAATCAGAAAAAGCTGAAGAGAAATCCAGCTTCTTGTGGTAAAGGGGTTGCAGCTGTAATTTCCGCTACAAGTTTCAAACTCTGCAGAAACCAACTCTTCTCTGTCTATCTTCCGTTTTCAGGGATTTTTAGGGATTTGATTTCTTCAGTTTGATTAGGATTGTTTTTAGCAGAGCTTAAGATTCACTGCAAAAAAAAAATCGAAAATTCTGTTTTCAAAACTCGAAAATTTTCAGATTGATTTTAAGAACTTTGCTTTGATTTTCTCTAACAATAACATATTTTATTTGTTTTGCTAGTTTATTTTACAGGTTTAGATCAAAACAATATCCTAATTTTAAGGCTAATTGCCAAAAAATTTTAGAGATTTCGGAGGATGAATATCCTTTTCTGAACTATGTCCGGATCTGATAAGGATTCACAGAACCCTATGGATCCCTCTTTGATTCCGCCCAATAAACTTTGGGTTGAAGCTATTGTAGGTGAGACTATCAAAAAGTTACAAAGAACTAATCTTGTTGATTCTTCTCACAGTGAACATGATTTGCAGGAAAAACAGGCAGCACAGAAGGCCAAAGAGAAGCGAGATGGCAAAAGGATCATGGGAGATCTCGACCATATTGGCCTCTATTCAGAGGAAGAAGCCGAATTACTTGATGATCTTGTTGAATACTTAAGACATCGCAGACCAACCAATAGACGAGCACCGGTTCGCGACGAAGACATCATGTTGGGACACTATACCCCTCGGCGTGGAGGCCCAAGAGCC